>JAOBYK010423679.1:0-14992 GCA_025434845.1 Phenganax subtilis
GAAGCGGCAATAAGATGCGAAAGAAACTGTTCAGCCCGGTTAACCGGGCTAGCCCGGCTCATGTAATCAGCCCCTAAATTGTCCATTTTTTATTTAAATGAAATTACATGGCTGTTGTAATTCGCAAACATGTCTTCGTTGGAGGCGTCGGCGAACTTACAGCTGAAGTGACGGTTCACCTACTGCGTTTTTAGTGCAGTCACTCTGACAGTTGTCATTTACTCTCCTAGATCTACAGTCGTTTAACAAGCGAACAAATTGGTTGGTTTGTTGGGCAACTTCAAAGTCTCGAGAAATGGCTTGATGCTAACTTTGTTCATTTTGCTGGAGCTCGATCGCCTCTTGGTTCTCTCATTCAACGACGTCCTAGTACACCTTCCAGCCAACTCGGTAGGTCTACAGTTGTAACTCGGTTTAAGGATGAGCACTGTTTGGCGAGTGCAGTAATTTTTCATGAAAAAACATTTTAAAACAATATCAGGGTACAGTTGATTTGCTTGTTCTTGCACTAGCTACAAGAGTGACTATAAAGTTCTGAATCTGATCACAATTTGCTGTGTTGAGACAATCACTAAAATTTGTTGTATTTCTGATGAAAAAATTTTTGTTGAAATAATATATGGTGTCTTCATTCTGCACTTGCGCAAACTAGGCTGCATCGCATCTTTACAACGATTATACTTTTGCTATTCTAGGAAATGTTAACTCCGAAGCGGATGCTGTGAATTCAATTCGACATTTGATAAGACGCAGTCGCGAAGTGTTATCACTGTGGCAAATTATTGATGATAATCAATTTCATCTTGTTGTGGAACGTTTATCTCAGGTTTAAAGCGTAGTTTTGCTTTCCATCAGCTTGGTTTCCGTATGGTCGTGACTCTCGTATGCGAAGAATCATGATGTCACTCAACGGCCAATTACTGTTTATACACGGATTTACAATATCTATGTCAGTTTTTTGGCCACCTTAATCGAGTTGTGTTCAGTTGAGAAGCTTCGTTCTCATATTTTAAAGTCTTCGGCATTGTGCATACTTTTGATTTAACTGAACGATGACCTGTTGGGTATGACGTCATTAGAAACATTCGTGCCGTAATTTGATCCTGACTCCCGTTAATACGACCAAAATATTCTGGCCGAACGGTTGTCGTATTAAGGTGGTTCCCTAGAGTTTTATCTCGGGGGTATTTTGATCGTATAGATGCGTAAATTTTCATGCCGAAATAATATTTTGGTCGCGAAACAAACGTTGAATATCTTGCGTTTCCTTAGTTGAATTTTTTTCATATATTGTCCACAAAGAAAGTTTTTACTCTTTTAAACTTACGCACCAATTTTAAAAAAATAAATCGAAGGACTTTTCCACAGTAAATTTTCGCAAATTACTCAAAAACGTATCAATTTAATTTTTTTTAAATGTGGCAAGTAAACAAGTAAATCACCGGCAATCGATGTGCAAAATATGAAAAAAATTCACCGAAGGAAACGCAAGATATTCAACGTTTGTTTTGCGACTAAAATATTATTTCGGCATTAAGATTTATTTGTTTATACGATCAAAATACCCCCGGAGGTAAAACTCTAGGGAGCCACCTTAACGGGGTTCCAATGTATCGGTAAAGTTCACGCATTTGTCGTAATTATAGGAATCACGGGACCGTTTGAACTTTTTAAAGTTTCGTGACTTTGTGATAGCAGGAAGTGTGGTGAGTTTCTACTTTTGTTCTTTGATATAAAATCGGTAGAAAGAAAGAAAAAAGTTGAACGTTCGAGATTAATAGTTAATTGCAGCTACAAGAGAGCGGTCGGTTACAAATCTTGCATTTCAATTTAATAGGTTTGTAATCAAATGATTGCATCTTTGATGACGTGTTTCTTGGACGACAATGCGACAACAGACACGATCAGTAATCAGCTTAGAGATTTATGTCCAACAATCTATACCACAGATGATGCACTTTGTACCAAGGTAACCCCAACATACCCTGCATGTATAACCTTAATCCAGACGAATGAGACAATTCTCATAAAGTGATTCGATGAAGTTTTCAAGACTGGTGTATTTTACTTTATTCATACATCATATTATCTATAACGTATTAAAAAATTGTACAGGATTAAAAAGTGGGCTTGCTTTTCAAGCATTCGATGGTGTGACCAAGTTACGCAGTCACCATTTCTTGGAAAATATCAAAACATGCATTTTGGTAGTTTTAGTTTTACTTTAAGGCAAATGAGTTATTGGATACAGCGAAGAAAGCCATAGACAAATATGAGAAAGAAAGAACATTGCAAGAAGCAACGAGGGTACTGTATGTAAAACATTTTCGGTTTGGTGCAGAAAATAGACAAAAATAACAGTTCGAGATTTCTACTTGTAGTTTCCTGTAACTTTCTCAACAAACAATTATGAGTGTATGAATACAGCATGCTCTGATACTGTTTTGTGCTTATATAGTTGTACCGTCAAGTAGCGAACCAAATTGACCTGGCGTATATTTGTACTCAGTTTGAAGAATGTAAGTGATGTAGTATTTTACTCTGGACTATTTTCTTCTACCTATAAGAGTGACAAAATTTAATAGATTATCTATCACTCATCTTCGCAATTTTTTGTCAATGAAAGAAAAGAACTTGTAAAAGATTTTGAAGTTAAATTACAGTTTTAGAAATAGAAATGAAGAAATGAAACAATGTTGTCACTCGTGCTAGTGCACTTTATAATATCTGAAAGTAAATGCAGTTTCTCTCATATGTTTTGTAGTACGTTTCTTCGACGGTATTGTGGAACTAGCCGTACATACGGCGTCGACCAGAGATCCTCAGAATCTTGCCCTTCATTATTACGAAATGGGTCAACCAGAGCAACTTGGCTCAGGATATGATGCTTTTTTGAACAGGTGCACCAAGCTTGTGTTTTTAGATAAAATGGAATTAGCAGTTTGTGAAGTTTACATTTCTTTTCATAAAGAATTCGTGTTCTTGGCAGAAACTGACTCTCTTGTATCGTTTCAGGCAACGTTGTTACAACTGTGTATTAGATGCACTAACTCGTCTTCTCATAACACGGCAGTCACGCGCCAGTGGTCCAAATGTGCCTAGTAGACCTGGTCCACCCTCTCCTGCCGATGCAAACATGTTGACACCGGATGAAGCTGAGCATTACGTAAGCATCCAAGATATAGAGTAGTTAACCTGGTATTTTTGCAAAGTGCCGGAATTTTATGGCAGTGGTAATGGGAGGTTAGGGTTTCGAGAGATAGAAGTTCCGGTTGTCCCAACCAAAATGGCGTAATATTCATCTCGCAGAAAAATTATTTTTTAATCAAAAAAACTTAGCGAAGATTTATAAAGAATTATGCGACATTAATCAGTATTTATTGTTTCTTTTCAAACGGTTATGCCTTTTTTCCTTCGTAGCTTGAAGCGACTTTGGTGACAGCGTTGAGATCTCGTGATGAATTATTTTTATCATCTATTTTTGATTGGTTAATTGAAAAGAACCTCACAGAAAGACTCCTTGAAGTAAGTTTGTGTACCTTCAAGTTTGCATAAGTGACCTCAGTAATTTATACTTTTTTCGGTGTTTTACCAAAAATATTTTTCTTAGACATTGAATTTGATTACATACTCACTACAAACAATATCGTTAATAGGTAAAGTCAGATTACTTAGAGACATATTTAAAACGACTGGCTTCTATACAGGTAGGTTTTTACCTTGATCATTAAAAAGAAAGCTTTGTTTTTTTTTGTGGTCTTAGAATCTCACAGTCAATTTTTGTGTGTGTGTGTGTGTGTTTTTTTCCATAGTAAAGCGTTGCTCAATGAAAAATAGTTTAATTTAACTATACCAGCTGATAAATTTTGATGCAGCTACATTATACTGTTTCACTCAAGATAAAGAAGTTTGTAGATCATTTGCGTAAGATATAGATTGAGTTATATTGATTTTTGTTTTAGCATCCGAACAATATCCCAGTTTTAGATTTAATTTGGAAATATTATGAGAAAACTCAAAATTACTCCGCAGCGGCTCGGATACTTAGTAAACTTGCTGAAAGAGAAGGGTAAGAAAAGATGTGATGTTGAGTACTGTAGGTTGAACTTATCTGGGCATTTCCTCAAGTTCGCGTTAAAATAACCGTTTAAAAATACAGTACTGTACAGTCCTACAAATCCTGTAATAATAATATGCAGCACTACTTTGTACTGCTGCACTTTTGCTGCGAGGCTTATAATTCCATTTCAACCAGTTTACTGAAATATACAGTAGGTTATTATGTAGTTTATTAAAGTATATGGAATACATTTAATTATAATTTAATTTTAGTTATTCACTTCAGTAGTTTCCATTCGATCATTAGGAACGACATAGACTTGGAAGGGCGTTTAGAATATCTATCTCGTGCCATCATGAGTGCAAAAAGTGTAAACGTGAGACCTTCAAGCATTGCTGATGGAGAATTCTTGCATGAACTCGAAGAAAAACTAGAGGTAACTGTGGACAGCGTATAATGTGTCATACTTCATGTATCACACACTATTGCTACTGTGGTTTCTGTAGATAACCACAACTCACAACTAGCATTCGATCATAAGTTGCAAGTTTCCGTATATCAGTAACTTTCTAATTTTAATATCTCCCACAGGTGGCGAGACTACAACTTCAGGTATATGAACAGTTGGTTCAACTCAAAGACTCGGCACGATTTCCGGATATGAACGATGCTTTAGACGAACTCAATTCCAAACTTATGGATGTAACTAAGGTATAAGTTAAATAGTCTACTGCAAAGATTCAGTTACCATCAAGAGCGCGCGCATATACATAAGAGAGTTGAAGGTCTTGCTAAGAAATGATATAGCTATACCGTGGTTAATGTAAAGAAGTAGCTAGAAGTAGAAACGGCAAAAAAGCGGTAATTTGACCAGGACGAGACAGCTTATACGTTGTATCGTAATGATTTCCTGCGTTGTAAAGCAATTTAAATCCCAATTCAATCGTTTCATGCACGAATTTTACAATAGCATTTTTCCACAGTACGCACGACGTCCATACTTTTTTCGAAAATCTGCAAGCAATACAAGCATCACATTGCACAGCTCTATGGCACAGCTTCCATCTCTGATACTTGGAGATAGTTTGATATGTTTATAAATTTGATAATTCGTTCTTCTCAGCTTTATGGTGATTTTGCGGATCGATTTCGTCTTTCTGAATGCAAGCTGGCCATCATTCACTGCGCTGGTCATTTTGATTCCGTTTTGGTAGAAGATTTATGGAATGATATTATTGATACAGGTTAGCACATGCCCCATGCATCGCACAGTGTTGTTGGTTATTAATTTTTCCCCATGTTCCCCCGTATAATGACGCAAAAATAAGAAAAAGAAAAACGGAAAGCAACGGGTGCGTACATCAAATTACGGAAATGTATCGCCGGATCTGCTTTCGCTATGTAGTTTTTACTATTAAAAGTTTCTATAGTTGATCTGTGGTAAATTTGAATTCGCTGGTCAAGTTGAGGTTGGTGATTCGGACAGCTTCTTTTGATTCAGTTGTTCTAAGATTTGAACAGAACACCATATTTAACCAAGTCATATACTACTTTAAGTAACTGTATCTGTAATATTTTTGTTACCTACTTTTTAGAACTGCTTAGGACAAGACATAACTCTCCGATTGATAGAATGACCGCTCTACGTTATAAATTGGTTATACTCGGAAAAACATATGTTCATTCTGAGAAATATTTTCCAATCAGTAAGTTTGTTTTATTATTCGTCTACCGTGACCAATGCTGAACAATTACTGTTGTTTACATAGGATCTATTGGAAGCGAGGTTGAGGCAAATCAAAATCAATCTAACAGTTGGACATACTGCATAATGCACATGTCTATTCCTATTACCCTTCTCTATTAGGGGCCGGGGGCCGGTTGTTCGTTTGTCGTTTAGCTTAAACGGTGGATAAGTCAGAATTCAAAAGCACTTCCCGCACATTATCTATACTTTTCAAATCAAATCTTATATAACAAAACTATGGGTAAATACATAATTATTCTATTCAGTTAAGAAACTTTCAATTTTGTTGTTCATGGAAGACATAAATATGATCTATATTTTGAAATTATACACTGTTTAAACTAAACGGCGTACGAACAACTAGCTCCAGTTGTATAGAAATGTAGTTAAAGTTAACTATAGTTAAGTGCGAACATTAACCAGTCAGAATCGCACATTCAAAATTTTTAACTAATGTTTTATTGGAAAGTTGCAGTTAAACGTAGTTAAGAGTTTTACACAACTGGCCTCTCGTATCATAAAAACATGCTACAAAATAAAGGAGTTTTGTCATTATCATAGAGTTTCTTGTGCGAGTTTTGGAAGAACATTGTTGTCGCCTGGACTTTGAAGACCCTTGGGTCTTTGAAACATTGTTGGAAATCGGAATCTTGCTTCCAGTACTTCACAGAATATACGACAGATTATTCAAAGCCAAGGTTAGAATATTCTTTTTAAAATTGTTATTTATGACGGTATTTTCTGAGTGATAAATAGGTTTGTATGTGGACTCCTATAGCCATAGATTTGCATTATTAATTTTCAGCGGATAGTGTCGTCATGATTTTGACGAGAACACCATTTTGACATTATTTTATGTGCTTGTGCAGATTTACTCATATCGCGTGCGAAAAAAACTAAAATATTTCAAAGAAAACGAAACGAGAAACAGAATTCTTTCAAATAAATTCCTTTGCAATATATGGAATTCTTTTAAGACAGTTTGGCTATTGAAGTAATTCATTTTCTTTCGGTAGGATCAAGTATGGCAAACCTTGAATCGACCATTTCATGTTCTAGAAGTTCTGTACAATCTTATTGTAAGATTTGTTGAAACGCCGACACTTGTTCCACCTCAAGACAGGTGAGGTCATTACCTTCATGAATAAGCTTAGTTAAAACCCCATGAGCAGCCGACAATTTATATACAGATGCCAACTAAAGAACAAATTCCGAAAATACAATACGTTGTGAGAATACAATATATTATTCAAAAGAAGACGCAAATTGAGACCGTGAATTTACGACTTTATTCCTTAGTCGTCTTCAGACAGAATGAATTTTCGAGTTTGGAATAAAGTTGAAAACTTACGGTCTTAATTTGCGTGTTGTTTTGAACAATATTCATGTAATAGTTCAAATCCAAGACTGAAGACTTAACCGGTATTTTCAAGATGTCTTGTATTTTCGGAGTGTGTTTTTTACTTTACTTTTTCAGCTTTGGAAAGAGTTTGCTTTCAGATGAGAGAAACTCATCAAATAAAAAACATTTGCTTATCCCAATAAAATTTCTTTGTGCGATTTCATAGTTTTTATAAAGTATCCCAGTTTTTAGTATATTGAATAAATTTTAGCTGATAATGTTTTCGAGAACCCCAGGTATATCCATACTGTTGACATCGTTGTAGATAAACGACAGTGTATGATTGCTTTATTGCACGAAAACCAAGTACAACTGTACAAGTTCCCATAAGCGCCTGAAATTTCGACTTGTATTCTTTCATTCACGCTATAATTTCCTTGTTTTCCTCATAGGCCAACATTTACTGCGACTGTGTACGACGCATGCGCAACGTATCTGGTGGAATTACAGTCTATCAGCTCCCGACATCCAACGTGCCAAGATCTTATTGGAATGTATAAAGGTTTACAGTCTCGTTTGAAACGTGCTCTGTGAAGAAGTCTCCGGCATTTCATGACTACAGCATATTGCTCTCTCTACAGTACTAGTGGCAATCGAGAAATTGCTCTCTGAACGGAGTTCTCTGCCTCTGATGCCTGCAACTCAACAAATGCTTTATTTGGTTGCGTCTAGAAACTCGAAAATAAACATGTACATACCATTGACGGGCTACCAATCTTTGATTAATAAGAAGCTTTTTACCAATGTTACTAGCTTTGATTAAGTAAATATTTGGTTTGTAGAAACTGAGATTAGCACAGATTCATGCCCGTTGCTTTGGAATGAATGCATTTTTCGTGATAACGATGACGAACGAAATCTACAAAACATTCAGTTAAACCAGATTAAAAGATGTCATCATTTTCTACTGCACGTTGACCGTATCTAGTGAAGTTTTTCTACCTTTGGTTTTGTTTCTTGGAAAGAAAACCAACTGTATTGTCTGAGTGTGACACCGCAAGTGGCGCGACGATTGAACAGAGCCTAAGATGAAGTAGGGGTGGTCGAGGAAATCGCTGGCTCGCTTAGGCAAACACGTGCACTTGTGATTGCAAGTTTCGCAACTTGTTTGCACAAACAGTTTCCAAACCTTGGAACAAAATGTTTTCTTCGTTTTGTGGGCCTACAGGCCATCTGTCGGGCGTTCGATTCTCCTTGTATACTGAGGAAGAAATCAGAAAACTAAGTGTTAAATGCATCACTAATCCACAGACGTTCGATCACTTTGCAAACCCCACCTATGGAGGGCTGTACGATCCTGCATTTGGTCCTACTGAACGTGATGATCTGTGCGGTACGTGTGGACAGAATAGCATGTATTGTCCAGGACATTTTGGTCATATTGAGTTGAAGTTGCCTGTTTACCATCCTCTGTTTTTAAAGCTGTTGGTTACTATTTTGAGGTCAACATGTTTTCAATGTCACAGAATGAATGTTGAGAAGGGGACGAAGTGCCTTTTTCAATGGTAAATATGTTAAGATCAACCGGCTTAAGTTGATTTTAGAGAATGCAGTGTTTTGTTGTTTCATGTACATTGTGTTGCAGCGGTATTGCGAGAGAGGTCCAAGAAGCCATTTCTTGTTGATCCACTAAAATGCTTAAGGTCAATTCCTCATGACAAGTATTAAAGTGGTTTGGCATTTGGACACAGTAAAATCAATAAGTATGGAAACACTGGGGTGTATATTTCAGTGCATCCATGTGTGTCTTGCTTATTTTCTAGTCTGTTCAGTTAGATTGTCTCACTCATCATGAGGAGACAACATACTGGCGTCAGTTTACTTACAACTGGATACTTGAACTGTGTTAGGATCCAGTCTCAGTGGATCTTCATAACAATATATCTTTAAAATTAAATAGCTGATTACAATTATAAATCCTTTCATTGTTTGTTTCAATAGTCAAATGAAAGCATTAGATTATGGATTATTAGCAGACACGCTGGATCTGGAGACAATTGCTTACTCTGCCCTGGTTGATGTCAAAGGCAGTAGTATTTCACTGCAGGATGTCAAAGCAGATG
Organism: Phenganax subtilis; assembly: GCA_025434845.1. Classification (NCBI taxonomy): domain Eukaryota; kingdom Metazoa; phylum Cnidaria; class Anthozoa; order Malacalcyonacea; family Clavulariidae; genus Phenganax; species Phenganax subtilis. The sequence goes on from JAOBYK010423679.1 coordinate 9,273, forward strand.
CTGTACAAAAACATTTGAAAGTGAGCCTCGAAAAAATTAGTGACAAAAAAGAAACAAAGAAATCCAGCAGTGGTAAAAATGTCACAGAACTACGAAATAAGTTGATCAAAGATTTCCTTAGGGATAAGTTGGCGTACAAAGCAACAAAATGTATTCACTGTGGTTGTCCACGAAGAAATGTTAAAATTGAATATAATTCCAAAATATATCTAAAAGCTGTGAGTAACAGGCAAGCAAGCACTTGGCAGTCTGTTTTGAAGCTTTCAGAAACAAATCAAAACCAAGTTAATATGAGTACGACTTCTGCATCCAATGAGGATTTTAGTAATGTTGTCTTGGAGGATGATGAAGATGAAGAATTGGATGATGAATGGACCTCTGGTAGAATAATTAAATTTTTATGTTCTAAATGACATTATGATGAACATGACTACATAATAATATGCCAGTTTGAAAGACTGTATTTTTGTTTTCGTTGAGGACTGTACAAACAAAAGAGCAAACAAACAAGCGGACAAACAAATAAACCACAATAAAGAGCAAATGAATAAACCAACCGAGACAATCAAACTAGCAAACAAGTATAAGCAGCTATTGTGAAAGAAAATGGTTTCAATCAATTACACCAATTCCTCTGCACACATATCGAAGCACATAAAACGTTTCGTAAAGGAAAAACCATTTCAGTCAATAAACCTATATCCATCTTCCGCATTTTCCAACAAACTGTTTATCTTACTGTGCTTCATTTTACCTTTGTTTCTAGACAAAGTGCCAGTCTCTATAAAAAACACCTCTAAAATGCCTCCAGCTACTGAAGCCCCTGCCAAAAATATAGTGACAGGTATTCAACAAACCTACATGACACCACTAGAGGTAGAAGACCATTTATGCCGTGTCTGGAAGAATGAAGAATCCCTCCTCAACACTTTGCTTGGTTCGTATCCTTCTCCAAAAGCTACGAAGAGAAAATCTTCTCCAGAAATGTTTTTTCTTAATGTTCTTCCTGTGCCACCTTCCCGATTTAGACCGGTAAGATTTTGGTAGTTCTGCTCGGATGGAAAAGCTTTTCTTGACAAGAAGAGCTAGTGAACTTTCAAAGTAACTTGTCAAGGGAAGCTTTTTCATCATACACACGAGTAAGTGAAGTTGTAAAAACAGACTTGTCAAGAACAATGAGTTCATCGGGTAAACACAAGGAAACTAATTTGTGATGGAATTGGAAAACTTGTTTACTATACACTCGAGAAAGTGAACTGTTTAAAAAGCTTGTCAAGGAAAAATAACTTGTTTTGCATATAATACTTGTCAAGAAACTTAACTTGGGATGGAATGCTCATTGGGTAAAGCTGTTGGGAAATAGTCGCCTGTGTGTGTTTGTCAAAGTCGTAAAGACGTTTTTACTTTGTACAATTAGATTTTTTGCTTTTCAGTTATCTGTGATGGGCGACAAAAAGTTTGATAATCCGCAATCTGCAAACCTGACAAAGGTCTTAGAAGACTGCCAAATATTGAAGATTTGCTTGGATCAAATCAACCAAGCGAAATCGAACAATGAAGCTGAACGAACTACTGACGGTGCTAGCAAGGTTTCTTCCAGCACAGGAACCTCTACTTCGGTAACTTCATTTCGATGCGCTGCACACAGTACGTACCATTTCAAACTGACATCCATAATTTTGTTTCAGACTTCATATGACAGAATTCCTGGGAAAAATCCTGAGGAAAAACTACAGAATGCTTGGGTTCGACTTCAAAGTGATGTGAACTGTTTCATTGACAGTGACTTAGATAAACTATCGACGACTCCAAATATCGGAATTAAACAGGTAAGCTAGGCACTACTGTAGCTTCTCCCCAGACAGTCACTAATATTTTTGGTGAACACCCTAAAATATATTGGCCATCACGCATAACAGGTTTACCTAAAAAGAACCGGTGCCTGAGGTTAGAAATAATGAACCAACAAAGCGAGGCACTATATCAGTATTCGTTTGAGGTAATGGTTTGAAGAATCTTATTAAGCGAGGCACGTTGAAAATCTTTTAGGTAAAGTGTGTATTGTACAATTGACTATAGTAAAAAAGACAGTGGCATATTGATCTTTGCCATGATCATTTGCGCGAATAATATTCATATGTAAATGATATTACAAAAAGCCACATCCCGTTGAAGTACGTTTTCAACCAGAAAACCATTAAAATGTAGTTGATGCTGTTCAGGCAAAAGTTCTCAACTGCCACTTTTAACGATTTAAAACGCAAAGGATTCTGGTAAAATTTACTAGCTGCCATCTGTTTATTATAGCAGATTACGTCAGGGGTGGTTCATCTTTGCTTGAGGAAATGTACTTTGCTATTCTACTTTAAATGACTGAAATCTGTATAGCACAGTGTATTTCTGTACATAGGATTCCTCAATTTGTCTACGAGCGTTAACTGGAATAAGATGGCAACAAGCATGCGCAATTTAAGGCGCATTGTAGCCATTAAGTCTCTCGGAAATACAAGTAATACAAGTAGCTTCTTTGCACAAATCTCGTTCTCTTACGTACAACAGTGATTTTCACACTAGGTAGGGTTTGATATTAGGGATGGCTTTCAAAAGTTACGGCAAACGGCAGAGCCGTTTTTCTAGGCAGACTTACTTCGTCTCTCTTTTTGGATTTTCCATTTTATGTCAAACAGTTTCATTTTAAATATCCTGTTCTAACACAACTAATTCAGTATATTTGCCTTACTGGCTTTATTTTGGCAACTTTTTTTTCGCCTGGCGTTTGACGTTTGCCGTTGAACGCGAAGCTTAAGCTCTCTATTTTTATGATGTTTGGAAAAACAAATTGTTTTACTTCAGTTGCTCGAGAAGAAAGAAGGTCTGTTTCGAAAGCACATGATGGGCAAACGTGTTAATTTCGCTGCACGATCAGTTATTTCTCCTGATCCATATATCAATACTGATCAAATCGGAATTCCTGAGGTGGGTTTCCTTTTGTAAAAGTAGGCTATACGGTTTTTTAACGCTTTACTTTTGACTATGCAGTACAGATACAGTGAATACACTCGTCTTGCACGATATAAAACTTTTAAGATGTCAGATGCAATTTTATGATTTGATCTCATCTCTTGCATTTGAATATTAAGGACAGTCTCAATCTTTCAAACAAGGAAAGGATAATTTGCCACTATTACAGGTGTTCGCGAAGAAGCTCACGTATGCTCAGCCTGTGACTCCTTGGAATGTGAAGGAACTACGGCAGGCTGTGATAAATGGACCTAACGTTCATCCTGGGTAAGGTTTAGGGTGTACTATTTTGCGACATTTACTTTTGCATCACTGGAGTTCCGCGGTCTGAGTTTCGAACTCGGAGTTTATAAAATAATGCTTTCTTTGAAACTTCCATGGTTATTTTGAATTTGGACAGAGCGAATTTGGTGGAAACTGAAGACGGCAAAAAGACGCTATTGAGCGCCACAGATCCAAATCAAAGACAAGCGATTGCAAAGCGACTTCTCACGCCTTCGCACTCTAAATCTCTGCCTCTTAGTCAAAACAAAAAGGTAAAATTCTTCTAGTCCTTCCATTCCTGGCAAGTTTAGATACAAATATACAATATTTTGCTTCTATTTTGCTGCTAATATTTAACAAATGGATTACATTTAGCTGTTGTCTGTGTAGAACTAACCATACAGATGACGTCAATACGCGTGGTAAGAACGAGAAAAGCGTACCACGTCCACGTTATGACGTTTCTGCACAAATAAGGGCTAAATGTTATCTAATTGTTTTATACAATAAAAATAGAATAAAATAAAGTGAAAAAAGTTTTATTAAATGAAGAAATCCCACGGAAATTTATGCAAGTGGACTAAAATTCCGCAGGTTGAAGTCATCCGTCCGTACTGTATGTCAGTTCAGTAATAGATCACGGCTCTCAACCAAAAAAACGCGTAAAGTACTTTGATTATTATAGAATAATACATAAATGATTTTTTCAAGGTTTACCGCCATTTGAAGGACGGAGATATTTTGTTGTTAAATCGACAACCTACTCTTCATAAACCGAGTATCATGGCTCATAAGGTACTGCATGTGTCGCATTCGTTATTCTCTTATTTGTGTCATTTTTGAGAACTTTACCAGCTTATAGATCCATAAAGATTTTTATGGTTCTTGTACTGAAAATTATTCCAGTCGTTTATTTTATCCCGAATGAAGTTATAACTATATTTTATGACATTGCTTGTATCTACACATGCAGGCTCGTGTTTTACAAGGGGAAAAAACAATTCGTCTCCATTACGCCAACTGTAAGGCTTACAATGCTGATTTTGACGGTGATGAAATGAACGCACATTTTCCACAAAATGAACTAGCAAGATCAGAAGCCTATAGTATTGGTTTGTGTTAATCTGTGTACATCTCTATACATTAGCCTTCGCATGAGCTTATAGAAGTTTTGCTTGAGTGTAATTTATTGTTTTGTAACAATCCTTTTTGTTTCAGCGAGTACCAACTTTCAGTACCTCATACCTAAAGATGGTAAACCTGTCAGCGGTTTGATCCAAGATCATATGGTCTCTGGAGTATCTTTAACCATGCGTAATCGATTCTTTGACGAGTAAGATTTGTTTGGAAATCGTAGATCCCATGCGTTGCGTGAAAATATTGTTTGAAGAATTATTCCTGCACATAACTTACTGTGTTTAGCCATATGTAACTAACAATTTCAAGGATATCTTCGAAAAAAGTATCTCTACTGTATAGGTCTTGGAACAAGTCGTTAATAGTTACTCACTTTTTAGACTAGATTATCAGCAGCTAATATTCTGTGCTCTTGCAACGATCACCAATCGTCGTTTTGAATTGTTGAAGCCTGCCATTATAAAACCGCGGCAATTATGGACTGGTAAACAGGTAGAGTGTATGGGCGTTAAATTCTTCCAAGTTGTATCGTTTCTAAAAATGCACGAATAGACACGTAGTTATTTGAAATTCAAAACTCTAAGCGATTCTTCTTAATTGGAGTTCTTGATAAGATAGGTTTACATTACAACTTACACTGGAAAGCAGCCTTTATATGCCAATGACATGTAGCTAAGTGTTGAGTATTTTGCAATAGTTACGTAAAGCTATTCTTTATACAGTATCTACTTTTAATTAGGTAATTTCGACTATATTGATCAACATCATTCCACCCAAATGCAAGAGACTTAATTTAGTTGGAAAGTCGAAAATTTCTGCAAAGGTACAGTATGTAACACCATGATTGTTTTCGCACTGGAATGGCAATATCATTACTAAATTTTGCGTGTTTGTTTGTTTGTTTTTTGAACGTAATACCATCTGAAAAGATCTTCATTTTTTTAATAAAATAATTGACAAATATGTGAATAATAAGTGAACCACTGACAGAAAATTTTCGGTGCGATATTACTGGTACTGTCTAAAAAGTGTTTTCCGACATTGTACATATAAGAGTTCCTTTCATATTTATGTCAAGAGATATAATTATTACACTGTTAGTTTCTCGATGACATGCAATATTCAATTTAGCAACTTTTGTCTGGCCAGTCTCGTTTGCATGTGCACAATAATTACAATTTGACTGTGAAAAACACTTTTGTAGTGATGTAGGTTATCCTGAATAATAAACAATTATTGGATGAGGTTTTTGTGATATGCAGAATTATCAAGGTCAAGGTAAGTGTTATCAGCCGAGC
>JAOBYK010423790.1:0-14992 GCA_025434845.1 Phenganax subtilis
GAATTTTTACATCTGTCAAGTTAATACGCAAATGGCACTGAGCAGCCGAGTTCCATGATTCGCAATTGTCTAAGCTTAATTGCGTCTCAGCGGCATGCAGTAACATCGTCATTTCGTAATAACTTAAATAAGTTTTCAAAGCACTCATAGTCCTCAAATCTCTTACAAGCAGCTGTGTTATTTCGTATTATCATGTTTAGAAGTGCAGCTATGAATATATTACCATAAAATCAACCGCAAACGATTTTAAAGTAATTGCGACTCGACAAATTCGAGCTTCTAGCAAGTCAACATTTGTGTTGACGTAAGAATATCTCAGAATAATTTCGACATGACGCAAGATACTTATACTCAAGGAGACGCAAAAATAAGCAACGATTACATTCAAAATTTTGAAACGTAAACTCTCAGCCATTCGTTAGAATATGGATAATGCCAGCTAAACAATTGACGATGCTATCTTTGCCTATTTATCAAATTTCAATATGCCAGTAGACACCCAAAATAGGGTACTGTGTTTAAAAAAAAATCAGTATCGCACGCGATTTAATGAGGCATGTAGTAAGTTGACGATAATGTGGAAAAAAAATACTCACAATGTTGGCACTGTTTACTCTCCCTTCCCCAACAGTAAGTATGACCGGATGAGCCATGGCCAGACGGTGTATAACACGACTCGGAACATTTCCCAAAACAGTCATTTGAATTTCCGTTTATGGCAACTTCGTATTTGTTTACATCGCCATAACCCATCAACGATTGCCATCGAATATGATTCAAATAACAAAGTTTTTGATTGGACTCAATTTTAACTCCCCCTTGTTTGATCACAGTTAAAGAATTCAGTCCCAAATTATGAAGTCCAGCATTAAAATAAACAACCAAGGCATAATTTAGAAATAAATTTTCAAGACGTCCATGAATCACGGCCAAGTTGGGGAAAATCTCATCCAAACTTGTAACATCATCAAGAAATGTCACAATTAAGTGCCCTGTGATCTCTCGTAGGCTGGGAAATAGGAATTCTTTTCGTAGCACTTCATTTTTGTGGAATGCAATTCCTTTGAGTTGAACACTTCCGAATACAGTTGAACAGTTTCGCAGCTTGTGGCATCCATCACAACTTACAACCTTAGTTTCTTTATCAACTATTGTTTTTAACGTAAAGGAACTCTTGGGACACACTGTTTACAAAAAATATGAACTGAATCAACATGACGTTGTTGTTTGAGCACGGGTTGTATAAAAATAACAATAACTTGACGAGTTTTGTCATGTCGTAAGATCACTGCGGGGAACGTTTCAATACAAATTAGCCACTATTGTGTATTTACGAACATCACATATTGATAAAACAGAAACTTGGCAATAAGAAAATGAATGACAGTAAGTCTTTACTAAAGTATACAACTGGAGTTTTCACTGATCGTTTGACCCGTATATTTGATTATCTTCGGGAAGTTATTCGCTTGCGTCGTATAAACTGTAAGTGCAGCTCTATGTTCGCACTGCTAGTGACACGGGAGATATGAATTCGATTTATATTACTAATGTTTTCTAGTGAGAGTACTCACCTTTGTACGGCTGTATTGTAGAGTCTGCATTTGTTCTTATCTGAAGTAACATAGCCCCCACAACAATTGAGTAAACACTACATTTGCCATAAATCCAGGCAAGCATATTCACTGCGCTGGAATATGTCAAATATCAAGTCGGTCAACGTTCAATTCAACAGCTTTCCTTTGCAACTGCAATGCTCTAATTGGCTCTTTGAACACAACAATAGTACAATCTATTGCTATCCATTTCAAATCCGCTTTTACTGCAATATGCATGCAGCCTGATAAAAATGATTTGATTGTATATTGAGCTAAACTGATTGTCGTCATGTATGAGATTATCGCGTGGGTGAATGAAAGCCACGCGTGGAAGTTCCTGGCGACAGGTGATTAGCTTCGCTGGGGAAGTCGTTGGCCACTCGTTGACTCGTTGCTAGAGGTGGGCGATACCGATACTAAAGTATTGATACATTCGATACTCACAAGTATCGATATGGTGTCGATACTTTTGTAAAATATCGATGTTTTCGATATCTCTCACGTGACCAGTTTATGGTTGACATTTAATCACTGATTTAATGTTGCATGAAATTCTTCTCTTAGTTCTTTGCTAAACCAAGCATGCAATGATGCAGCACAGTTTTTCCAGTGTCTTTTTTCAGCATGTAAGTTTTTTTGTCCTGGAATGTGGACGAAATGGCGTTATTTATGTTGATTGTCGGCGCCTTTTTCAATCAAAAACGTTCTCGTAGCATTGCTTGAGATTATTTTGACTATTTAAACTGCTGTTAAAGTTGTTAAATTTTTAAACTAAATATAGAGACTATATGCATTGTCTTTCACAAACACGTTTTACAAGTGTTTGAAGTACTTTGTCAAATGACCAGTACCAGTATCGAAAAAAGTATCGATACCAGTGGTATCGAAGAAAAAGTACTCGGTATCGTATTGAAGTCGATACTCACGGTATCGCCCACCACTAGCAAGGGTCGCAGAAGCACTTCAAAAGTGGGGGGCACTGACCAAAAAGGGCAAGTGAGTTGTAGTCAGCGAACTGATCACCCAAACACGAAAGAAAAAGTCCTGGTACAGTGGCCCGTACGTGCAATTCACGAAACAATTGTTTAATGCAAAATTAAAGTTAAAAATGCGATAAAAGTTCCAGAAAAGCAAATAAAAGTTCCTTAATGCAGTAAAAACATTTTGGATGCATTATAAAAGAGTGCTTTTCACATTTGCTTTCCTCGATACAAAATCAACTTCTCCACAATGCAAAAACTATAGTTGGCACAATGCAAACTAACGCTGACCAAAATTAACGCAGGCTTTTTTCTTTTCAAATTCGCAAATGGAAAATTCCATGGAAAATACCATGAAAAATACATGTTCAAACTGGTTCAAGTAGATTGGAAAACGTTCAATATGCATATGTGTGTCCTTATTGTGGAGGTATTGTTGAAACGGCTCATCATTCAGTTTGCCCCTTCTGTGGAAGCCAGGTCGCGAATGGCGAAAACCTCTCCGGCGGAAGGTGATGTGGAACCAGTTTTTCTGGGCAATGACACAGCATCGTGTGAAGAACAGATTACACGATATTTCAGACGAGGTTTTGTTTATGAAAAAATTCTTTTATTTCTGAGAAACTTTCACGGCATTAAAATGTCCCTGCGGACATTAAAAACGAGGCGGTCGTATGTTGGTTTGAAAAGCAAAAATTAAAATATTAATTTACAATTGGTTCGGCTCAAAATACGAGCGTCGTTATATTTTTTTTTCTTTTTAAACAAAGAAAAACTTGGCACTTTAATGTCTTTATTTCGGTTTCTTTAATCACTAATGGCCCCTTCACTTTGCTTTGAAATTCCGGTAGTAGTAACTGAGCTTGATGCAAATGAGGTTGAAGCCGCAGAATTGCAGCCTTCTTCACTGCTATACGTCGATCTCCCTTCCCGCAATTCGAATAAAATATAAAGTTTTGCTCAACTTGCCTCCACAATGACAGCAAACCATTGCTATAGTGAAACTGTGAAGATTTATTGTATACGTAGTGTATATTCAGTGTACCATAGCATTTAGCACCGCAGTTGTGGCGCGTTCATTTGCACGTGGTTTTGTGATTGACTGCCTGCGCTAGTTTTGTTCAGCGACAGTTTGAAATATGCGAACAACAGTTTTTGCATTGTGGAGAAGTTGATTTTGTATCGACAAAAGCATGCAGTTGTGGAAAGCACTCTTTTGTTGCATCCAAAAAGTTTTCACTGCATTAGGGAACTTTTACTTGCTTTTCTAGAACTTTTAACGCATCACACACTTTAATTTTGCATTAAACAATTGTTTTGTGACTTCACGTACGGGCCACCGTACCCTGGGTACGAGGCTGCACGTGAGTATAATGCGCATAAAACTGCAAGTGGTCTGAAAAGATATATTTACTTTTGCCAGAAGTGCACTTATTACCTCAGAGGGGGGTACTGTTTCTATGAAAAACCTCTTTAGTTTAATTGTTTTTGAAGCAAGGCATTGCCATTCCATGGAAAAAGGGCACTTTTAATCCAGAAAAAGGGCAATTTTTTCTCTAATACAAAAAATGGGGGAGCACATGCCCCCAATGCCCCCCGGTTCCGTGGCCCCTGGTTGCGGGGAACATTCAGAGTGTACCTCAAGTTTTCAGCAATTCGCTGAAGCTTTACAGCAGAGCTGAGGCCGCTAGAAACTCGCTACACAACGCTAATGACTAGTTTTTGCCATCTCTACACCAGGAGCGGAGGAAGTACTATTACTTTCTTACGCATTTCTATGCTATATAACGTCCAAAACCAACGCAAAGTCACAACAAACAGTACACGGTTTTTAAAGCTGGATCAGAACTAACCTTGTTGACTATTGTTTAGCTTGTCAAGTTCCTTATATACAATCTATAGCAATAATATTGATTTTACAGACGAGATTTTTTAAAAAGTTACTGCCGCTCTGTGGCCAGCACGTGTGTACCTTGTTTTCTGCTTGGCCTTGTACGCAACAGGGTGAGAAAATCGCTATAGCAACTTGAATGGCTCGCAAAAAACTTAGCCAGAAAAAAACCCCGCGATGCGACTTCTTGTTGCTGAACTGTTTCGTAAATCAATTCGCATGCACTCGACTAAGTTCCGGTGAAAGTTAATCGAAAACGTCTCCGAAATTAAATCACCAAATTTTTCATTAAATACGGCAAATATAATGTAAACACTCAGTACAAAGAAACTATAAAGCAAATATGATGCAAGTACTCGGTACAAATAAACTGTAAGAATACTTTCTTTATTTTAAAACATTTTCAATTGTTCTGCCCCAGATTCGGTGTCTCGTAGTAAACCACGTTTCGTCACAGCGAGCACGCCACCAGAATTTGTCCCTTCAGGATCTGATTAGAAAGCGTAATCAGAATGAATCTGAGTGCCAAACTCAGCCAGTATTAGTCTTTTTATGTTTCTTCTTCTTCTTGGAACTCGCAGTATTCTCTAAAGTCTACGAGAATAAGTAGATCAGGAGCTGGAGTGCGAATAAGATTTCAGCATACTTAATAGAAACTATTTGGTTTCAGCAAATTCCACAAAGCCACGAGCGGCAAACATTAGTGAGCTTAAGCAAGTAACGTTTTTTGACAACGCGAACCGCATGAGAAACATCAAAGGACTGGGTCAAGAATGGTGATTGGTGGAAGACGTCAACTTTACTTCCGGTCGACGTCCGTGTTGTCAAAAACGTTGCTTGCTTCTCAATAGCGAGGTTTAGCAAAGAAGACGCGACGTCAACGAGGACGTGAAAATGGCGTAAAAATGGCGTGGCACATCCATACATGGACCTGACTACGCCTTTTCAAGTCCTCGTTGACGTCGCATCATCTTTGCTAAACCTCGCTAATATTAAGAAACTAACTAGTCGTCACTCCAGGCAAAGCAATAGAGGGTGCCGCCGATTTGCTGCGGACCCCATGCTTTGGGGGAGGGGAGGGTAGAAAGCCTAAGCGCGACAGTATGTTAAGTACATAAGATAAAAAGCTTACTGTTGATTTTCTCTTGGATGGCTTGTCACTTCAACGGAAGAGAAATGATTAGATCAACTGTCAGTAAGAAAATTTATCAACGACAGTGCAGGTATATTTTAGCGAATAAAAGACATTATAAAAATGACACCTTGCAATACTTATCATTTTCGTGGGTCCTCTGCTTTTTAATGCTTCTTTCCAATCATCATCTTTACCACCAATTGCATATCTACATACAAGAATTAACATTTTTGTGATTAGCTGTCTAAAACAAACAAATCAGTGATCTTTATCTATTACTTGTTTGTATAGGTAATACTTATACAAACAAGTAGTAGTCTTTTGATAATTTATTGAATAACTCACTCGTGCATGTTTTTTACAAATTGCACGATACCATACTATTACTTATTGATAATATACATAAAAAAATTCGACGTGAATGATAAACTCTGTGGTAACTGTACAATGCTTTGCGAAAAAGACATGCACGAAAAATAATTTTGTAAACTGATTTTTTTTCAGTTAAAAATTATTTTTGAACAAATTTTAGAAAATTTTGAAAAATTGCACTGAATTGCTTTTTTTGTACTTTATTTCCTAAAAATTGCACTGCTTTTAACGAATCAGAATTAAGAAAATTTTTCACGTATGTTATGAGACAGAAAATTTAACATTCTGTAGTTTTCTAGTGTTTTAGAGTGCTGAACTAGCCCACAAAAGAAACTGTTTACATAGATAGAGTATAGTTAGAGTATAGTAAAATCCTGGAGAGGAAAATCACCTATTCAACTTACTGACTTAAATCCATCGATTTCAGCATTTCGGTTTTCTCTTTCTGTTTTTCTTTAATTTCTTCAGCGACTTCTTCCTGCATTTATGGCAACCCAAGTTTTTAAGGCCATTTTATGCCACAGCTGTTTCGCTCGCGCGGGCGGAGCGCACAGTTTTGAATATGCTCTGTTATTATCTGCTCGCGCCTGGTCTCGTGTGCACACCAGGAAAGTTGCAAGCAATTCATATTTCTCCGCGTGTGCGCGAGATCAAGAGCGGATAATCAACAATAGAGCGTGTTTAAAACTGTGTACGCTCTGCTCGCACGCCCAAAACAGCCGTGGTGAAAAATGGCATTAAGGCTGCTTTCCAAGTCACGCGTTTTTGACTCGCACGAAAAGTTTGAATCCTTCAAAGTTTCATAGTTCTTAAAAATACAAGAACAAGTGTAGACCTGTAGTTATTTAGAACTCAAAATTTTCGGCGTTTCTTCTTGTGATTGTTTGAGGTTTTTACCACGGAATAAGTAAAAACACGTCTCAAACAAATTGTTAACGGAAGAAATGGCAGACGACGGAGCAACAGCACCCGTTGCACTTGCAAAAGTTTGTTGTTAGTTCAGACTTTAAAGCGTACGCTGAGCAGCTAGATTTCTTTTTCGTTGCAAATGGTATGACCGACTCGAAACAGACGAAAGCCGTTCTACTAACGAATTTCCCGACCAAAAGCTGTCAGCTGGCGAGAGATTTAGTAGCCCCCTTTAAACTTAAGGACGACAAGATCACGTATAGTTCAATTGTGGACCGTCTACAGAAGCAGTTACAGTCTCAGAAACTGCGCTGGTAGCAAGGTACGAGTTCGATAACAGAGCGAAACAAAGATTTAAAGGTTGAAGAGAACTGCCAACCACGTTTCCACAAACCACGCCAGGTTCCATATGCACTATGCCCCAAGGTTGAAGCGGAGTTGACACGCTTAGAGAAGGAAGAAGTGTTAAGTAAAAAGGAATACAGCGAATGGGTAACACTGATCGTACTAGTAGTGAAGCGCAATGGTTCTGTGCGGGTATGTGGTGATTTTAAAGTCTCTGTCAACCCAGTACTGCTTGCAGAACAGTATCCTTTACCGCGCATTGAAAACATATTTGCCAATTTAGCTGGGAGAAAGCATTTTAGCAAGCTTGACTTACGCCAAGCATACCACCAAATGGAAGTCACGGAGAAGTCGAAGAAACGTCTAACGATAAACGCAAATAGAGGCCTCTATCAATACAATCGGCTAGTTTTCGGGGTGACCTCCAGCCCAGCTATCTGGCAGCGTGCCATGGACCAAGTATTACAAGGAATACCTGGAACGCATGCAGTGTGTGTTGGAAAATATGATCATTACCGGCAGTGCAGATGTAGAGCACCTGAATAATCTGGAGAAACTTCTCGAGAGGCTCCAGGTAGCTGGCCTTTGGGCTAACCGGGGAAGTGTGAGTTGTTCAAGGAAAGGGTCCAGTTATGTGGCCCATAAAATTGATCGTGAAGGCCTCCGCAAGACCTAAGAGAAAATCGAAGCGGAATTTAACGCACCACGACCTGACAATGAATATACCGCAAGTTACGTTATTTCTGGGACCTGTGAACTACTATAACTGATTCCTGCCTAATGCATCAACCGTTCAATATCCACTACATCAGCTGCTGAAACGAGTTAACGATTGGGAGTGGACAGAACAGTGCGAAGAAGCATTTCAAGACGCTAAGCGATTAATCAAATCCAAGCAAGTTTTGACACACTATAATCCAGCTCTACCACGTATGACGCTTCGCCCATTGGCATGGGTGCTGTGCTGTCTCATGTAATGCCTGATGGAAGCGAAAGACCGGTGGCCTTCGCGTCTCGTTCACTGACAGATACAGAGCGCAAGTATGCACAAATCGACAAAGAAGCGTTGTCAATTGTGTGGGGAGTAAAGAAATTCCATGTATACCTCTATGGAAGGCGTTTTACCATCGCCATTGACCACCAACCTCTGACGTCCACTCTGCACCCACACAATGGAGTTCCAGCGATGACGGTAGCTCGTCTCCAACGCTATGCGTTGTTCCTGGCAGGTTTTGAGTGACGTAATCGAATACAAAAACACAAAGGAAGACTGCAATGCTGACGGACTATCTTGACTCCCACTGCAGAGGAGAAAATGCAGGAGGGAGATGTAGCTGAAGTTTTCCATGCCTCACAGTTTGGCATCCTTCCCGTAACCATTTATTTTTTAAAAATTTATTTAAACACTGTTACCATTCAGTAATTACAATTGTTTTCCAATGGGCCGTGCTACTACAGTGAAAATATGAATATTACAAAGAATGTGAAGCCTACCTACTTGTCAGCTTCGCGCTATGGTAGATACACATAACAAGTTTTACAGCTATAATAACTATACATAACTAATTATCAATAACGACTATCAACCTTATTTGTTGGAATTTCTTTAGCCAATGTAGGTCCTATCTCACAGAAGAACTCGTTGAACTCATAGGCAATGCTTTCATTACCTAACAATTTTCCCATCAACTTTGAGTTGGTTTACAGCTGTAGTTCTAGATTTCCTATTAAGTAATTCATTTATGTACTTCCAACTATCATTTCTGATTTTGCTGTTTTCGAGCTTAGTTTGATAATACTGTAAATTTTAGAACTCCTTATTAACTTGGTGATATGTAACAGAAATTGATTTCACTGCTTGTTTCTTGTCTCTGTGATAAAATTAACTTTTTAATGTCTTTGTTATACCATGGGCAACTTTCATTTCTTATTTTCCTGCATGAATCTGTATGGCGCATGTATGTCAGCAAATTCACCATTGATTTCTGTATAACTGGATTGCGAATCCGACTGTATAAGTGAAGCCAGCGAAATCACGAATTTGGAGTACCAAGATGGCCGCCGAAACATTCCTCGTCAATCGAAACGATGGTAACCAGTCACGAATTTGGAGTACCAAGATGCCCGCGATGGCTCAAAATTTTGAGGGATGAGCAACCCAGTCATAGAAATCAATGAAATTGACAGAATATTTCTTTCCACGCAAGCAATGCCATATTCGGATCTGAGTGTAACGTAAAGTATCTAAACACTTCTGATATATCATGCTGGAACTCGCCCGTATTAATGATAATATAAAAATAATTGATGTTTAATTTAAGCTCTGTCCCAGTATAAGTACTGAATTATAGAGTATATACAAAATTGTCACTAATTACTATAAAACTTCTAAAATCTATTTTACAGCGTTTATATTAAAAGGATTAAAATATCGATATTAAATTATAAATGTGACTGTCTAAATGTTTAATGGAAAAAGGGTCTTTTTTATTTGAAAAGGTCAATAGTATTTAAATGTAAAAAAGTCTTCCGCCTTTCTTGTTCTACAGAACTCAAGGCTGCGATACATTTGCACCTCCTCCGCTTTGTCTCTAAGTTCATATTGACAATTTTTTTCCAGTTCTTTTGGCAATAGCGCGTGCAAAGGATGAACTGATATTTTAATCTTTTCCATATACTTTTCACATACAATTGTGCATCTACCAGGTAATGTTTTAATTACAGCTAGTTGGAGTGCTTCGTAATACGTCTTAGCATGTGGAAAAATAATTAAATTGCCTTGTTGCTATAAACTTCGGTTCCTGCTTAGGAATTCCTATTTTTCTACGAATATATGCTAAGTTATGGTCACTTATACCCATTCCATTACGCCCGACCAAATAGTTTTAGTATCATCAATTTTCGTGATTATGATGTCGAACAATGTGTTTGTTTTAATAGTAGTTCTTATTTGGTATAGTAGTATGTTGTTGTAATTGATTAGGTCCTGAAGTGTTCTAGCATTGACATCATTATTGCTGTGACTAGTCAACATATTGCAGTTGAAATCGCCTGTTATGACCATCTGTTTATTTTCTTATCGAAATTTTGAAGGAAGGTTTCAAATTCGTTGAAAAATTGTGGTTTTGACCACGGAGGACGATACCAAGTAGAAACCAATTGTGGTTTACTTTTAGGTTTTCTTACTTCGACATAAATTGCCTCAGCATTGTCAGGAGACACCTCAGTCCTATAATTGTATATGGAATTACTGTCTCCACGTAAATGACTACTCATCCTCCATTAGGATTTCTGTCCTTTCTTATCAAGTCGTATCCCGCTATTTCGACTTCGAACTTGCATTCAGAATTACCAAGTCTTGTTTCGTTAATGCCAGGACCATAGAGAATACTTTGCCGAAGGAGGCAAAAAATATTTTGCCCATGGCGACAAATTACTCCTTTGCTTCCTTCGGGGTAACGCCAAACGAAGCAGAGGAATATCATTTACGACACATCAAATATTACGAAGGTTTATTGCGTTCGTTTTCCACTCATCAAACTCCAGGACGCTGTAGAGCAACGTTTCCAAGAACAAGAAAGAGATAGCGTTCAGCAATCTCTTCGTTGTTCTTGGAAACCTTGACAATGGGGGTAATGAAGTCCTCCAGGTTAAGATGTACAGTTATGATGTACAAAGTTGATCAATAACCCCTTGATATGAGAACCATCTTGATCTTGATCAGTCATGATCTTAAGTCGTCCATAACATAAAGTCTTCAAGTCATCCATGGTACGGTATTTCTTGCCGTATTGCAGATCCAGGATTTTCACAGTGTAAATGTCACATAAACAGCTGATGAAAAACGCTGAAATCAACAGATTTCTGCGTCTTCCATTAGCTGTTTATGTTCTCTGACATTCTGTAGTTTACCACGGAGAGGCAACACGCCATAAATATCACGACCCACTACAATTGTACACTAATTGTGACTTGAGGGGCCGAGTCCACTTCAGTCAAAATGAGTGTACAACTGACAGAATCTCTACTACCGGGGTAATTTGTATCGTCTAGTTTGGGAATTCCTCTCAGCTTTGAGTTCTTGCTTCCACTCTTCTTTTTAAGTTGAGTCTGCGTTTTTACTTTCACCCAATCAAGAATTGACCGTGCATCAAAGCTGTCCTTTGTTGAGAGTAAGAGTAGTCATTCCAAATAAATTTGCAAAAGAGAGTGTTTGAAGAGTTGCATATAACAGCCACCTGGGAATAGTGACGATGAAGGCTTTATCCAGAAGTTATGTATGGTAACCAAACATCAACCACCAAAATCAAGGATCTCGTAAAAACGTGCAGTGGCTGCTTGCCGAACCAAAAGATGCCAAGAAAAGTCCCCTTACATCCGTGGGAGTGGACTACAACACACTGGCAACGCATACATATCGACTATGGTGGCCCATTCAAGGGCTTATGTTCTTAGCAGTTGTGGACGCACTAAGCAAGAGGCCACAAGTAATCCTAATAGAGTCAACACGTCATCGAAGACCAATGAACTCTTTAGAAACCTTTTCGCCAAATTCGGAATCCCGGAACAGACCGAAAGTGACATCGGCCCTCAATTTGTCTCTGAAGAATTCCATGCGTTTATAAAAGCAAACAGGATTAGATACATCACTTCAACCCCCTACCACCCAGCGACAAATAGTCTGGCAGAGCGGTCGGTGCAGACATTCAAGCAGTCTTTGCGTTTTATAGATGGAAGCGCGAAACCAGTGGCAGAGAAGTCAGCAAAGTTCCTCATAGCTTATTCGAACACACCGCATGCAACGACGGAATAGAGCCCAGCACAGTTGATACTGGGAAGATCACTGCGAACACGCTTAGACTTGGCAAAGCCGAACTCGAACCGCAAAATGGTGAATTAACATCAAGATAGCGCGCAAGCTGCCAGTACAAAACAATTATCATCCACGACGATTAGAAGTCGTTGACCATGTAATGACGCGTGACTACCATGGCAACTTGAAACGGCGTCCGGGTCCGGGGGTTGTGGAGAAGACAGGACCACTCATGTAGAAGGTAGAAAATATACCTGATATGATCTGGCGAAGACATATTGACCAGTTACACCTAACTGCTGTAAAACGACCGGTAGTCGCAACGTTACAGTGGTGAATTCACAAAGTCAACGTATTAATTAACAAATATTGCATCGTTTTCCTTAACGGTTGCCAGTTAGTCAGTGAAACTGATGTCGCATGGTCGAGCCGTACTGCGTCTTACATCGTAAACTCTCTATTACCCGAAAGTCCACCCAAGATTTCGGCAGCTCACGATGATAGTGATCGAGATTCTACCGAGCTCTGAAGCAGCCAGTACAACGGTGCAAGAGCGACGATACCCATAGAGACAGCGGAAAACACCGCAGACTTTGGTTTTGTATAAATTTCTATTATACTTGGAGAGTGTTAAATACTTGTTGAGCTTTGCAGTTAAGATGCCGATTTATCGAGAGTTATTGACTTGTAGATTCGTGTGGAGGAGATGCTATGGTCTACCTGTGCGACATGCGTGTGGCTCGTTGTTATCGATCTTCGGATATCGTATTATTAGTGTGCAATACTATTGAAAAAATACATGACAATTATTGTTAAAACTTACCAGTTCTTCATTTAAATCTTTAGCCACTGGTGCCATAACTACTTCCTTTTCTTTTAAAAGTTCACTTTCAACGGCTGACTCCAAAATCTCGTTGAAATTCTAAAATAAAAAATAAGCCATGTTGACACTACAAACAAACTCGGCCTCGACCCAGATTAACTCTGACTCGGGTTATTTTTCAAGTTAAAACACCTGTGAGCCAAGCTACCTTGAACCCTGCTTCCAAGGTGGGTTCCCCATGGGTTTAAACTGGATAACATTAATGTGTACAGAATGAGAACCTGACCCAGGTAAGTGTCTGCTACTGCATTTTCGCCGTTTGCACTCCGAAGATCATCGGAAGTTTCCGAAAAGATGATTCGCAACGTTGCTTCGTTGCCAGGAATTGGAAGATATATTATAAACGTGTATATATTGATTCTGTTTTTGTAACTTCGCATCGCAAGACTATATTTGTAAGCACAGTTAATACACTTAGATGGTTTGGAAACTTCACTCAAATTCAATAGCACTCATTATCTATGTTTTTGTCCAGGCTTATGCAAAAATATGGGCCCTTATTCGTCACGTGTGAATTGTTTATTGCTCAGGGCAACCAATCGCAATGACTTGCTTTAACTACCCATTCATGACATATACACAATAGTTGCTTCACAGCAATGTTATTGGTTGATTTTGCTAGAAATCAATACACACGTGACGAATAATGGCCCATATTTTTGCATAAACGTAACCTAACATAGATAATGAGTATTGCTGACTTTCCAAACCATCTAAGTTTATTAACTGTGATGTAAGTGAGCGAAGAGGAAGGAAATATGCAAAGGATGACCCAGAATATGACATTATTCACAAAGTTTCTCATTTTCTAGTGAGCTTCGAAACGTTATTGTCGGCGTTTAACTAGTCGTTTTCTGTAGCGCAAACTATTTCTCAGGACAACGGTCTTTATCAATCACGATGTTGCCCAAAAAACCGCAAACGTTTCATCTTTTTTGATCTATTCAACTTGCACAAAACAACACTTAAAAATTTACCGCCAAAAGTAAGTCAATGGAAGTGTAACAGTTGCACAGAGCCGCGTTCAAAAGTGAACCTGTTCCAAGCCTGGTATTTTTCCGTCGTGTAATCAGGGCTATAGAGCGTGCACAACTGACCAAAGGGCTAACAGTTCAGTTATCAAAAGAAGCAGTTTTGTAAAAGCAACAATTTATCAGAAATACATTTGGAAGCGACGAACGACGCCGAAGCAGTGAGCTGACCACTGATCTACACTACAAAAACTGTTGCCAAGCTTACACATCCTTATGTATGCATGTTTGGCTTGAGATAAAAATTTCTCTTACTTTGACAACTTTTCTGATGACCCTACTGAAGAGACCAAGAAGCTGGCCGACTGGCAATTCTAATTCTTTCTAAAAACAAATCATTGTATATGATTAAATGATTAAAATGAAACAAGCAAACGATGAATGATATGATTTTCAGCAATCAGTAGTGAGCTTAAACAAGCAACGTTTACAACAACATGGACGTCGACCGGAAGTAAACTTGATGTTTTCCACCAATCACTGCTCTTGACCCAGCCCTTTGACGTTTCTTATGCCGTTCGCGTTGTCGAAAACGTTGCTTGCTTTAAGCTCAATAGTATAAAGCAGTTACCTCTGGTCTCTAAATAGGTGCTCGTTATTACATGATTGAATATTTCCTACAATTTTTTACGGGAGCAAAATGCACATCCCTTAATAAAGGAAATTTCTACAGAGAGTAGGAGCGTTAGTGTACTTAAGTATAAGAATGTACCTCAAGATCCTCCATTGTCTTGTGTTGTAGACCAATCCCCATTAAAATAGCCTACGAAAAATCAACAAGTCACAAAAACTGCCCCATGTATGATTTTTGCTACTCCGTTAGTTTTGGTCATGCCATCTAGAATGTGAGAGGGAGGAACAGGAGTCCTCTACAGCGTAAGAGTTGGGACATCTGTTGTTATGCTAATGCTGGGTACTTTGGCAAACAAATGACAGAGTGATCCATTTCACCAGCCTCCGTTACAGGCAAACTACGTCAAGCGTTCCTCTTTTGGGTTCCTAATTTGATTGCAAATTACCTTATTCCATTTGCAA
>JAOBYK010423901.1:0-14989 GCA_025434845.1 Phenganax subtilis
ACTTCGAGTTAAGCCCTCCGATAAAATGGGCGTATAATGGGTGTGGTTTGGGCGTGGTCGGGGCTTAACTCGAAGGGGCTTAACTCGAAGATATGCAACCTCCTGGTAGTCATACAAAAGCGGGCATGCCCCGCATTCACACTCACACGAGACATCACCCGAAGTTATATGACCCCATGTGACCGCATCATGCACAAGGCACAGCCAAAAAATACATCCGATTGATAGGCGTGACCACTGTTCTGTAGGCGTGACATTGCCCGAAAACACATGGCAAATGGCTACAATCAACGTACGGTTTTTCCCGAAGACACACGTCTTACACATGCATAGGACATAACTCATTAATTGCTCACTCACGTTGTTGCAATCCACCGTTCATAAAAAACGGACGTCGTCTCGCTTCCAAGGTGATAGTACGCTGTACTCAAAAAACTTCACAAAAAAACTAAGTGATCTGTTCACATGTAAATATTTTATTTTTCTTATTTCAAAATAAGTCAATAATTTAACACTGATTCCTGTAGTCATATTTGTTCGCATAAATTAGAGAATGGACGCTGATGATCAGCTGAAAACAAGAACTCAAAGGCAGGACGATATATATGGAGGATCTCGGACCAGCAAGATTCGTCCACACGAACAGTTTTATCGATATTTACGTACATGATGTATCATCATCACAGCCTGGCCTTCTTTGTTCAGCGTGGTTCTCATACGCCACCGATGACCGACGTCGTTAATTGTCCTAAAGGCCGACACACACCGGACGCGATTCAGCAACGCGACGCGATTTTTCAAATTTTGAAACCGAATAAATCCATCCATGGAAGAAAATTTTAAAAGACATGTAGACTAAATAACTAAAATATTGTATCGTCTTTGAATATCCGGAGAATCTGAACTAGAATCGAAGTTACCAGTCAATGAAAGTCGAAAAATCGCATCGCGTTGTGGAATCGCGTCCGGTGTGTGTCGGCCTTTAGTTGGTGACGCTTGAACTCTATTGTATATATTCTTCTCCAATGATCAAACACAAAGAGGGCCGCCGGCATCGGCGGTATACGAGAACCAGGCCTTAGAGGACCGGACAATTCAACCATGCGATTTCAGGTACAGGCAAGTACTACACGTGCGTGGAATGCATAAGTCACGGTGACTTTAAGAACCACAGTAGCATATCGATACAAAAAGCATTCCTGCTGCTTGAATCGTTATTTAGAATGCGACCAACAAAAGAACTCCCAAGAAGGTCATCGTCTCGCATCCATTGGTCTCTCCACTTCTATCTGCAGCTCACTCAACGAATTTTGGACCTATCAAATTGAACACTGTAAGTATAAGATTAGGCGGGCGCTGCATGATTCTTCTGCCAATCTCATACACAGTAAAAGTAACAGTAAAAATGAATTATTTCGATGACAACTCATTGTATAAGTCAAACAAAATACTATCTCACAAAGGATCACACAACTAACTAATACAATCGCAGGTCTCTATCTGGGCAAGGAACAGGGACATCGACTGTCAACTAACCTGCTGTAAAAACTGCTGACACGTCGACAGAACATGCTGCCACCTAAAAAGTAAATAAACCTTTTCACTTTAACTGTACATCAGTAATTCACTAAAAAATACGGTCAAATAAACGATAAAAAGCAATAAAAACTTTCGCTGACACCGACCTTTTAAACTGCGCATTTTGGATGTATTGTTGTTTGTATAATAATTTACGAAACTCGTCCATGTCTGTGGGTATATTACTAAAAAAGACAGATCGCACAAAGATTAATAGGCTGCAATACTAATGCGATAACGAAACCCTTTTTAAGTGCATAACATCTCTTTTCGCGTCTACTGCCCCAGCTATATAGGAATTGCACAGTGTACAGGCCATTTTCCATTACGGGCGTTTCGTCCACGCGGGCGGAGCGCAAAAATTTGACAATGCTCTATTATTGATTGTCCACTCTTGATCTCGCGTCCTCCTGGAGAAAGTTGAACTACTTTTAACTTTCCTTATGCGACACCAACCGTGGACAGAGAATGACAGAGTATATTCAAAACTGCATGTGCGCTCAGCACGCGCGGGCGAAACGCCCGTTGTGGGAAATCGCCTTAACACAATAAAAGGTAATCAAATAAATGCAAATCAAGTGTGTTCGTCACCCAAGTGTTCACTTACTCTAATGATGCGGATAAACCGATAGTATCCCATGATTTTGTTGAATGCTCCAGCGAAATCACTTTGTAGCTGAGATAGACGTTTAAAATGACTAAAAGAATTAACCTAAAGCGAAAGGTTATGCCAATTATTACCAAAAAACGAATAAGCACTATAAAGGAAAACTACACCGTCTCAAATGCCAAAAAACCGCTGTGGAGTAAGGTACAATTGACGTACAGTAAGAAGCGACAAAAAAAGTTATTAACAAACTTACAAAAATACAAAAGCACCTAGTAACCAATTATTGTCCCTACGAAACATAAGAAACAGTAAGATTTTAATCAACTTTGTATTGTTAAAAGTGACACTTAATTTGGACTGCCAAACTTACTTCCAAGTATGGTTTGTAAACGACGATAGTCTTCCACCAACTTTGTTCTGAGAAACAACGACAGATTCATCTACGCCAAAAAATATATAAAAAATACGAAGTAACTATCTGTTTTTCAGTAAATATCCAGTTGAATGAAAACTATATAGACTGGCCACAGTTCACTTCATCCTGCACAAAACATGAATCGACGAGATCAAAAATCTGTACTGACCATGCACCATAGAACTAGCTTTGCTTAGAGCTTTTAATTTAACCCTTTTTCGATGTATGTTTACATCGCTGTGCATTACCTGCTTTTACTTCAGCTTCGACGCCTTTTTCCTTCTCTGGTGTTTGTCGTGATTCTCCTTTCAATCTCCTTTTCGATTTTAAAACTGATCCATTTTCGACCGTCCTGATGAACTCCTCTGAAAGAAAATGAAAAAAAAACATGAATATTGTCGTGGGATGCACAGTCTTGAATAAATATGCAAGTAAAGGTCAAACCATTTCAAAGATTTCGTATCGCACTTACTTAAAAACTCAAAAAACGACGACAACGCTTCTGTTGCATTCTTCGTTATCATGTCTAAAGATCCAGGTAATAACAAAAATATTACACAGCATGTTGTAGTGTACAATGATAAACGGAGAACTTACTTCTTACAAATCCCCATACAGGTTTAATATACTTCACAGAAGCAGTTACTCTAAAAAAGGAAAGCGAAAAATATATCACTATACTCTCAAGCTATACGTATGTAAATATAAACATGAAATGCTCCAAAAAGTCGGGGTATGAAGCACATATTATTACAAAAAACGAAAGTGATACATCTTCCGTATGTCAATAGCATAAATTCGCTATCAAGAACCAAAACTAAACGGATACTTTCTCAGGAAACAACCACGTATTCCAACGTACCTAAGTCGAGACACATAAGCGTTTACTCTCGACAGACAATATCTATGACTGACGACAAAACTGTCTGCATATGGAACACCTTCGTTTATCACCTGAAGAAACAACACGTAAGGAAAATAAATTAGAAATAACTATCAACGCCAGTTAGAGCTGCTCCCGATAAATCGATTATTTTTTTACAATCAATTTTGCCTAAGAGTTATCGGATGATCGGATAATGTATAACACCACACAGTACGTTGCGGGAATGTATTAATTTCAGTCCGTATTAGAAATATTCTAGCCTAATTTTGATATATTTTCTCTTAGTCATTTTATGCATTTGTGTCTTTGGTGAAGTGTTTGAGCGCAGTAAAGTGCGTAATCTATGGGTGTGACAAACGTTCATTTTTCACGGTAAAACCCACAAATATTTAGTAAAAACACTAATTACACCCCACCGTTTTTATATCAATGATGTGCTACTTCGTTGAATTATAAACACGATTAATCGATTACGATAATAAGCCGATGGGAGCAGTTCTAACGCCAGTAAATCGCAGCTAGCATCCGTGATCTACTTATGTAGATCTCAGCCCACCCTGTTGCTTGCTTTACCATATATATACCAAACGCACTTTCAGAAGTTTACTATTTGCTAGAGGTCAATCTACCTGGTGAACTGAAATCACAGAGAAAGACTGGGACCAGTTGTTATATAAAAATCGATTTCTTGTCAAAAATGTAGTTGTTATCTCACGAAGCACTCGGTATTTTGTTCCCAAATTTACAGTGAACTTGTCTTTCTCACCACCAAACATAGTCAAGAAATTTCGACTAATTTCCAGGAAGAATAAGAAACAAGGAAGTGATTAAATACAGCAAAATGGATATCTACTCTGTTGCTCGTTCCAGTCTTTCTTCTCACTGTCAGATCACCTGGCTGGTGTGCGCCATTGGTGTGTGCCGATGACTGCTCCGTATGCATTTATATCAATTGGATCTTGATTTTATAATAAAAATGCTTACTGTTGTTTCTACCACGTAATATTGCCCTGGTTCACTCCAGTCCAGTTGCTAAAAGAATGCGAGTCCAATATTACAACAGGTATTATAGTATCAGTTGAGAGACAAGACAGTTACCACCTTTAAAATATATAAGCGACTTTTCGAGTAACTGCGCCAGAAATTCATGTGAAAACGATGATGAAGGGCATATTACTCATTACTACGTGCGCACAATTTGTCCCTTAATCTCATTTCAATGCAAATGACGTACTTGCCAGCGGAGTGCGTCGAAGAAATACGCATACTACATAGAATCTACCAAAAGCACTCTAGAAAATTTGCGCCCGTCTACTACCAACCTGATTTTCTCGAATTTTTGCAGTTTTTGGCCCAATAGCCAATCCCACATTAATAGTGTACTTAACAGCTCGCTTCTTTTTCTCCTCATCTTCAACCCAAGGTTCGATGTCAAGGTCTAAAAAACAAAGAGTAAGAACAAAATTAAAGCGGAAGTGATAGTGTGAATACCATATATATTGTAATTCGTATAACAGATATTCAAAATACGCTCATTTCTTTAAACAGTATATTGTACTACAGAAGCTCTTCTTCGATTTATCATGTTAAGTATATTCATAAAAACTAAAGTAGCTTAAGAAACCTACCGAAATGTTTACTTTCAGAGCGAATACTGCGGTAAAAATCACAGTCAGTGAAAAGATACTCATACAGTCGATCTACATCAATAGCATATTCCTAAACAGAAACATTAAAGCACATCTGTCAGGAGCTCATGTACGCCTTACACTAAAATAGCACGCATAAAGAATTATAGTAATGTCAGTCAAGGATTCCTGAAGGATCATTTTCGAAAAATGATTGCAATAGTATTCGAAATAAACTTGTTCCTTCTCAAGAGCAATGAGTTTATTTGGATATGATAATTTATTTTGCTGCATTGTTTCCATCTACTGACAGCCACCGTACCTCATTCATACACTCAATATTGAGATGACTTTCGCAAGGACATAATATGGGAACTGAAAAACATAGAGAAGTAAATGAGCAATCTGCAACACACCACATGAAACCTAAGAAAACAAAGAGAACATACACGGAATCACGATTCTTAATACAGTAATTACAGTAATTAGGTCACAGGGAACACGAAAAGCAGGCCCAAAAGTTTTCTACACCTTGTGTGTTTAGGCTATTCAGGGTTGTTTCCTGATTTAGCCATCAGCCTGGTTTTCACCATGTTCATGTAAGTATAACGCTACTATGATAAAGACTATTAACATCATTAAAAGTACTGGATTATGGGTAACACTAACCAAAGCCTTTTCGAGTAAAGGCCCGTTTACACAGGAGATCTTCGATGTGATTTTTCTCGCGTTGAACGATGTGAGAGAGTAGATTACTGGCGAGTATACTTGATCAAACAATTTTGCTAATGCACTCGACAGTGAACCTACTAGATCACATCCGCTAAGAGGAGAAAAATTGCAACTAAAATCGCACGTGTAAACGGGCCTTAATAGAGAAAAACAATCGTGCCTATTAATCATTTTGAATCTTTGCTTACTATTCTAAAGCTGCGCTTGATAAGGTCGCAAAATGAATTTCACGGTGACTCCATTCAAAGTACCGATATCAATTTCTTTGATAAATTCAGCGAATTCTAAACGATTGTTTTATCTCTTTTATTTGCTTTACCTTGACAAGATTCGCCACACAAATGCAAGCAACATATATACAAAACACAAAACCCAACAAGGCTGGGACTCATCTATACCGTTATGGCATTATCTGGTCTACTGTATCTGCACAAAACAGATCCTAGAGTTAGCGCATATACCTTCCTCGTCTTCATTGGAATCACTAACACTGCCATCTTCAATCAAACTATCTCGATGCAGACTATCATTGATGTCTTCAACACTAGTATGTTTCTTATTTGCTCGATTCTTTCTTTTCGTTAATGGACTAAATTCTTTCTTAAAGGGAAATGGAAAACGTCGTCTAGTCTCGGTGGATACTCGTCGAGGAACAGTTTCGTTGGCTTTAGCTGTTTCCACATGAGTAGTACTAGATTCTTTCAGCGAATTGGTTTCACTTGGTGAGGCTGGAGACACCGCGATGTCAGGAACGGTGGAGGTCAAGGATACTCGATCATCCAGTGACTGAAACATAAATATATGAGTTTAATAATGGTACATCTTTATTAGCTAGTCGCAATCGGAGATTTCGGGTACATTTAGGAACACTCGTATCTTGATTTTTCTTTGTATTCATAATCAAAGTGCGCGTTGATACCATCCATTCAGTAATCTTATACACTGCTAACGCTATTTATCTAATCAACCAACTATTCCAACAACGGGTCTATGAGCTTTTCCAAATTAAAAGCAAATTGAGGTGAATACAAAAGTGCAAGAATAGATAATTACTTTTTTATCTCCTTCTGTCTTAGTCAGACTTATTCTATCACCAGAGTTATGTAAATCAGAATCAGCCAGCGAATCATGGTCTGCGTCATCGTCAACAATAATGTCATCATCGAGATCTGATGGAATTTCATCGTTACTACCTTGACTACTGTTCTCAACCTCGTCTGAATCAACGTCGACGTATTTCCCAACAGCTTTCATGAGCGCGGGAATATCATCGGGCTCATCTGACAGTACGCGTTTCCAAACTAGCGTCAAACTACGATACGTTGAGTCTCTTGATACGAATGATGTGAAGAAATACTAAGGATAAATGTGTTAGAAAAAACTGTGTAGATGTCACAAAGTTTTGTTCGAATCACGTTTGGTACAAAAATAGCCTTATTAGTGTGTTATTATCTTACTTTATTAAAAAAATATTAGTACATCAGGCGTTGGAGGCCTAAAACAGGTTACCACAGCTATGCGACAAAGATGAGGCTTGTTTCACTTGTTTTCAGAATTGCCAACTTAGTTTGCTCATACTTAAACTTTACAAACAACTACAGCTGTTCTAGTGTGCCTACAATCTGTATATAGAACATTTTAGCTCCTGCTACCAGAAACTATGGTAAGAGATTTTGAATTGTAAATATGGAGTAGATTACCCTATTAATCTAGAAATCTTCAAAAAGACAAGTGTACATACTTTCTCTGATTCAGTCCAAACTTGCAATGCATTTGGAATAACTAGAGCTGTTTTTTCTTTTGTCATTGATGTGACATGTTTTAAGTTAATTGTTACCTATGAAAAAAAAGGATATCATTACTACAACTATCAACTCATTGGTATACAGGAACGTATTCTACCTCAATGTACGCCCGATGGTTTTAGAGTGTATTTACATATACTGTACAATTATATGTACAATTTGCATGGAATATTCTTCCTTACCAAAGTTTCCCAACCAAATATATTAGCATAGAAGCAAAGCCAACTCTGTGAAACATATAATCTGCCATGAACTAAAATATCTCTTTGCAAAGCACATGAATAATCTAGGTAAAAAATCAAAATATAAAAAAGAGGATTATAATATCAAAGGACTCAAGAAACATTTTCATTGCTGACCAGTGAAATGTAAATATATCTGGAACGCTAAGTCAGGGGGGGAAATTGAAGCCAACTTTGTGCTCATTTTGCAGGTAGACCCAGTCCTTTTTAAAAAATTTTTTTAAAAATAGCATGTTTATATCCAGAAAGTTTGGAACTTAAATCTTGCATTAGTTTTGTAAAATGCATGTAAACTTAAAGAGTAATAATTAAAATTATATTATATGAAATAAAATTTGACAAAAATTATACTGTTATTGAAAAACTTGAAGCAAGCACAAAAATTACAAAAAGTCCGTGCGATTTTTGCCGTTTTTTCTGCGGTTTTGAAAGTTTGAGATGCACTTAAATGTTTAAACCTCCAAAGTAATATAGTTCTATGTTAAATACACTTATTTTCAAAGTTACACAAAAATTGAGCCATTAGCCAAAGAAAAAATAGTGTTTTTATGGTGTAAACACATTTAGCCAAGACAAAAATGTGGTCGTTTCTGGGGGGAGATGACAAAATGCTAGTGATATGGTTGGTTTCATTCAATAACAGGCGCTTTCTTATGCAGTTAGCGTTCCAGGTTATATACAGTTCACTGTCGCTGACCTGTAATTAGTTTTTCACTTTCTGGGATCTCTTTGAACAATCTTTTAAAGTCAGATGTTTTTGATTTGTAAGATGGAAACATCTAGAACAAATTTACGTACTTGTAAG
Organism: Phenganax subtilis; assembly: GCA_025434845.1. Lineage (NCBI taxonomy): Eukaryota > Metazoa > Cnidaria > Anthozoa > Malacalcyonacea > Clavulariidae > Phenganax > Phenganax subtilis. The sequence goes on from JAOBYK010423901.1 coordinate 8,702, forward strand.
TCACACGACAGAGTAAAACAAGAAATTACCGGCACAGTATATACAGCTACAGTTGCCAGGATGCTAATACCTGTTGAAATGATGCAGGTAGCCATGATGATGATGAACGCTAGAAATCAGATATTATTAGTCAATGATAATTTGAATCACCAATCAATTCTTTTTATCACTCATACTGTACACCAATCACATTTACAAAGTACTGTGTGTACTGTACTACACTCAACAATGCTGCACACATATCAACGGGAGATGAATTGATAAAGCTTGAAGTTCTAAAAAAAACTATTGACAATACTAACAATATTCTTTCTTTTTGATGGTGAAAGCTTTGAGTCCTTTTCAGACTTTTTTGCTCGATGGTTTTTATGTCGTTCTTTCAGCCTAGACGGACTAATATCCCGAAGACGAAACTTGCTGCTTTGTTCCACACTACAAAAAAGCACAAATACAATAATTAAATTAATGAGAACAGAAACATATACTTGAATATCAATTTGTTCAAAGCATATGAAAGATTAATTACATGTAATTATATATATTGCAAACTGCAGTTGAATGGTTATTGCAAGTGTTCATGTTTACAAATTATTGCTGTTGATAATAGTAGGTTATTACCTGACAGATCTTCGTAGTGAAGACTCTTCAGTATTAAGGCTGTTAAAAAGAAAAAATTGCTAAATTTTGGGCTTTAGATAGTAAGTACTGTCTACAATTGTTCAGTGTTGAACGGGGTAATTTAAAGAGAGCATTGCCAGTTTAAATTACTGTTAATATGTACATTTCAATATAACATACATTATCAAGTAAATCCTACAGTCTTAATACTACATTAAATGAAAGTTTTAAAATTAGTTAATTACCACAAAATATATTTGATACTTTGATTGTAATATTTCTCTATGAATCAGCTTGATAGTGTAGTAACTAAATCTGACTGTATTTGCAAACGAATGGTGCAAAAGCAACACATATCAGACAACTCGTCTCACATTAAGCAAGTAACTTACGAACAAGTCGAAATAAGAATTTAAATAGCAACCTCAACATTCTAAGAGGTGACTTATGAGTGCAAATAATGCAACTGTTCTACACTACATTAGTTGGAATCAAGCTAACAGAGAACATTTACACAAGATACCTGAACAGCGCATTAGTAAAAATTCAGACAAAACACTGAATACTGAAAACACTAAATACTGCACTGAAAATATGACTGTGTTGCCAATTCCTATTGACAAATACAGCTAGGGAATAATTTTGCCATTCAAACAGCAGTAGTTGTGACAGAATACTAGTAGATTTTTACAATGGAGCAGTACAGCTGTAAATTAAATCCACTAATGTATTTGATGTACAAATGCTTGGCAATCTCCTGTTTGGATTTGTTTAGCTTTTTTGTGCTAGATTCCATTTTTTTTCTGTAGTTCTCAGTGCTTGAGAGCTAATTATTATGGCTATTTTCATGTTCTTCGCTAGTTTAGTAATTTTTCCAAACAAGGTCTCATCTCCATGATGTGCACCTTTGTTGAACTTAGCAACACACACATGCTAGAATTCATCAGGCCCAGAATTAACATGGAATGCACTCTGAGCTACACTATATATACTTGAAGTAGACAGTAATATTTCCTACATATTACACGCCCATAATGGGAATTGTCCAACCAGTAATTCTTGGCATATTAAATTATAACGACGACCTTTGCCCAACACCGATATACAAACTTTTTCTTTCAATATTTTTCAATATTAAATATTTCTTCAGCGTTTCCCAGTATACTTGTTTACTTATTGTCTAATACATGTTAGTTTTCATGAAAAAATTGTTAAATAAAATGTTTGGATTTTAATGTGAACAACAAAACTAAGAAATCGCCAGAGAGACAGGTGCAAAAAGCCTCAACCGCCCACTTGGCCCTTTGACTCGTAAGATTCCACGATTGTACAAGACCAAAACTTTTTCCCATTAAACCCTATTCCCGTTATATACAGCCTTGATAACGTAAGCGTAATTCATGGTCTTTGATTTGTTTTTAAATACCTTTCTAAACTTTCATCTACACGTATTAACAAGGACGAAGATGTTGGACGTTCCGGGGACGGAGAATCGGAATCATCGTCCACAGACTTGTCATTGAGCTCCGAGTCATTCTGCTGTGAAACGTCGCTTTCAGGGGGCATCTCATCGTGATTTTCCCCGAGAATTGTGGACATTACAAGCTTTTTTCGCAGTACCTTTTCAACAACAAACTGCGGCCATTTGCTACATTCTCAGATAACATATCCCGGTGTGCATCGCACTCGGGCACGTCACGAAGTGGCGATCGGCAGTGCGTCCAGCGTGGTGTTGAGTTTTTTAATATCACATACGAATTAAAAGGGCAATAAGCATTTCAAAACGCTACAAAACATTGAAAGTCTAATACTTTCCATTCTCATTGCAGGGAAGGCAGCTCTAACCGCACGCACCCTGAAGGCTATGTTGTAATCCAGAAATTTTATCAATCACCCAGACGGCAGAATTGGACACTTTCCGCGGAGATCTCGGGTGCGGAAAGCCAGGTAATTGGGTTTCAGGTGCGCAAAACACAATACACAGCGAATTTTTTTCTATCTAGCTCGACTAAAGCTTCAAATTAATAGTTCTAGCGACCCAAACAAACTTTGTGCAGGTACAAAACTATGTCAGTACTTTAGAAAGGATCTCATGCTTACCGACTGAAATCGATATCCAGTGACTGAGTGGAGCTATTGCCTTCCTGCTCCACCTCACTTGTGTTTAATTCTGTTGCCTCATTAAATTCCTTATCCTCTAGATTAAAGCTTGCTGAGCCAGATGAGTTCATACGAAACACAACGGTAGGTAGCGATTTAGCTTTTCCTCGCTCATGAAATGCCGTAGTTTTCGTAGCGTTTTGTACCGGTGCTACCACTTCGGTAGCCATAATAGACCAGGTTAAGACGTGCTCTTTTTAAATACGTTTAAAATTCTACAATGGTTTTCTAATCTTTCGCACTTCGCACAATCGGATCAGTAATATGCGGTGGGTGTAAGTACTGCAGTTCAATATTCAATGATGCTTATACATTCGAGGTTGTATTCACCTGCAGGCTCACGCAGACGTCACGTAGAGTCGGTTATCAACGTTGAATAGATCATACTAATTGTGATACTCTTGGCTTACCCACGCGACTGTTAACTTTAAACTTTAGTATGGACAGTATGGATGGCATATGCAGAATGCAATGCATGTCACTGTTAATGATGTCAATGATTCGGAGGAGGAACACAAAAGTCTTTCTGTGGGAGATTTACATACCTTACCAAAATTACGTGTTTCCGCTGGGTGGGAAAACTACCCCTTTTTTTGAGGCAAGTCTTTTATACTGTCCGTTAGCTGATCACTCTTTAAGGCTTGACGGTATGGCTATCAGTGCTATACAACAATGCGCATGTGCTGCTGCGCAGTTATAAAACAGAGGAACAGATTATCAATGGATGGCAACCAGCGTTGTTATGGCTGGCTAGAATAGTTCAACAGAGAAACAGTAAATGATCCATCAAATGCATGTACACCAAGCATTCTTTAAATTCTTTTATAATCGTACAGCACCTCTGGCTCTGGCACTGCCAATGGCTACTCAGCGTTTTGGGTGATGATAGAACATCGGTGCGGGACAGTGTTCCATAAAATACATACAAATTTTGAAGTATCAGCTGTACACGTGGGTGGTGACGCACGCAATAGCAAGATTGGGTAATTATCCACTCTTAAAATGACGTAGTCCAACAGTCAGAGATAACAGTATCGAAAAATTTTTTAAGAAGAAAGAATAAACACATGCGATTGATGGGCAGTGCGGTACTGCAGATTTTCTGATATTCAGCATTCGACATTGAATCAATTCCCGTAGTGGCAGTCGTTTTTTGTCAAAAAATTCAATCGCTGTGAAGCAGCCTAGTGATCAAATTTCTCTGGGCTAATAGCCTGTAAGTTAGTGCAATCATGATATTTAAAGCCTGCACTGTCTTGAGTGTTTTCTCTAAATTATTAAATTCCTTTACTGAAGATAGCCAGACTTCAGCGTCATTTTTCCTTTTGCTGCATTTTACAGTCTTCAACTCACGTTAGTATTCCAGTCTTTAAGGCGTGGATCAATTCTGAAGTGGTTGCACATCACAGAAATTTCACTTCAGACTGGACCATTCAAGTTATAACAGCTCATAGTCAGGAACCTCCATTGAAGGAAACACGCAGCACGCCAGACAGTGGGATGTGGGAAAAGAAGATTTTCCATTGAACAGTTTACTTTCAAGCTGATTGCGTTTTCTTGTTTTTCTTTGCATTCTTCTATTTCTGCGTTTTTACTGCTTCCGAATGTGGAAGAGTTTGAGAGGTGTATATACGTACTTATGATAGTGCATTTTAGAGCAATTATGCCCGTGGGAAGGGAACTGGTACTTGGTGATAACGGCAACAGTGTCGAAGTGGCCTTTGCCAAATATCGTTTCTCTGAAACTTTTTTAAATGTCACTGAAGAAGTAAAATAAGAACGAAAAGAAACCTATTGCACCAGTCAGTGGCGTAGTTCAAAAAATCGTTACCGTATGCGCATGCATACACGGTGCCTTATGTTACGCCATATGAGCAAGGTTATGCAGGTAGAATAGATAAATCACTAACAGTTTTGAAACTAGCTAACGTCATCCGTGTGTTTCTCGCCTGAACCTAAGCAATTCAAATCATTTCAATCAAACTCAGATAACGTGCATCTGAAAAACTTTAATTACAGTATCAGCAATAATTGTACTCGTGTACTTCTTGTCACGTATACGCCGTAGAGGCACTACTCCAACTTACTAACTATAATGTAGATTGATTTTCACTTTTAATGAAGCATGTGTGTACTTTGAAAAACAATACCGCAAAAACGTTCAATATTAATTGACCTGCTTTCTCCAATAAGTGTTGGAACAATGAATATATAGTATTAGTTTTGAAGTACATATATATGGTATTTTTTAACATTTACATATATATAAGTGTCAGTAAACATGTTGTTTTGCCGTTCAATGGCTCATCAGTTCAGCTTCAAAAAACTAATAGACTGAAGTAAAGTTTATACAGCACTCAATAGTTTCAAAAATAACCTATAACTAGAATGACTGCATAGCAAGCATATCATGTGCGGCATACTTGCGCCAAATATTTTGTACTTTAAGCCTGAATTGAAGTTTCATGTTCTCTTTGTTTCATCGAGAGAGAAGGTGGACATGCATGGCGGAGTAGACGTGCACAGCAACATGGTAATCGTGATGTCGATATAAATATAATATTATCAATTCAAGTGTTTTCTTTTTCAAGTTCGACCGTTTGATATAATCCTCAAGAATTGAACTGAGTATTGTCTCGTTGGGCTCAATCACATCTACAAAAGTTATTGAGTTATATCTGTTTAATACATGTCGTCGTTTTTTAGATCCGTAGGTATACTAAGCGTACCGCGCAAGATTGTATGATTATATAATAACAATACTCCGCACCACCAAGAGTATATTTTCCAACGAAACTGAAGAGTAGACCTTATTTAGTCTAGTACGCGCGTTCACTCTACTCTTTGTTTAGAAAATCCAAAAACACTCAAAAACCAATTGAGTCAACGGAGGTGCGGTCATGGGAAAATTATATAATTGCATTATCATAGACATCATAACATCAATTTTTTCAGAATTTTAAATTACAGTGTATCGGTATTCCCTACAATGTAAATATGCAAGGTATATATAATACACTGCACAGACTACACGAAGAAAAGGCTGAGGGTCTTATCATCTAGACACACCATAGCTCCACTATCACCAGCATACTTCTAGCCTAGATCAGCTAAGTACACTAAGTAAAGCTCATATAAATTAGCTTCCATGAAGCACCATGCATATCTTGGCTGTGCACTACAATAACAAACGCCAAATCAGTCTCCCCAGCTAATTAAATCGAAGTTTATGGTGAATGAGAGAAATTGTATGCATGAGACGTAGCCGAGTGGTAGAAATTACATCTGGACCTTGACATTGGCGCGCTGCATAGTAAACGGAATCTCACCTAGCACACGGTGAATGCAATCTTCATAATTTTGATAAATTATAATCTATATGCCCAGGGTCACGTGTTATGCATGTTGCGCCCATACTTTACTCGCTCTATAGATTGCAGCGTCTGCAAAATAGGGCAGTACGCATTATTACAAAGCGTGGTTATGACTACAGGACAGTAGATATACTCA
>JAOBYK010424012.1:0-14989 GCA_025434845.1 Phenganax subtilis
ATTTACATGATTAAGGCACAATGAAATTGCCCCTCAATATGGTAAGTGTTTCCCTATTTTGGTACCTCTGCCTCCCTTGACTACACGGGGAAGGAGATTCCACGTAACATGGTTCTGGGTGCAACCACAGATGGTTTGGAAACTTCACTCAAATTCAATAACACTCATTATCTATGTTTTTGTCCAGGCTTGCGCAAAAATATGGGCCCTTATTCGTCACGTGTGTATTGTTTTTGAAATCAATACACACGTGACGAACAAGGGTCCATATATTTGCATAAACATAACCTAACATAGATAATGAGTATTGCTGAGTTTCCAAACCATTTAAGTCCATTAACTGTGGTGCAACAAAGCTATGTGAGAAGGGGGGGGGATCTGCTGTCCAATTGACAAAAAGTGCTTTTGAGAAACGCTGTAATTCGCACAGAAACCAAGACGGGACACCATATGAGTATAGTTCAAAATATCCATGGGTAGATACCCATTTTCCCTATTTGCCCCACCTTCCCCTATGCTTCACGCTCTAGCTGCACCACTGGTGAATAGATAATAATTAAGAATTGTTTCAAATTCATCCTAAAGTCAAAAAAGCATTTAACTAGCGGCCGTTTTGAAAAAAATTCGCTTGAGAGACTCACTGACGACTGCAGTGACTTTTGGAGACCAGGCTACAGAGCCCGAAGCTAGTAACACTGGCTAGTAAAGTTCATTCACTGCGTTCAGTGCATTGGCACTGGTTCAATGTGCAACATGGCGAGCGTCATATCCGCTAAATAGCGCCCTGCCATTAGCTTAGAAAAATTTTCTGCGGTCCAATAAAAAAACAAACAAATTTTCTCAAACCAAAACCCAGAAAGTAACTGTAAAAAGTTGAAAATTACATTGTTTCGGCACTGATAAGATATGAAATTGTTTTAAGTGAAAAGGATGCAATAATATATTGAGAACTTTTGTTTTCTTCGACCAAATGTGCACCAACACGCTACTAGTATGCATTTCAAATGATGCATTTTAAGTAGAAATGCCTAATGCACAGGGATGGAAATTTGCGCTCATCCGCTATTCCTTATACAGTACAATGCCTGACGGAACATCAAATTCCATGACTTTGGTATTCCGTTTGTGCAGCAAAAGAAATAATACTTAACGGATTAGGAACAGTAAAGTAGTAAAAACGTCATGATCTGTATTCAATTAAACAGACGCGACGTGTTTGCTATTTTTTCCTTTTCGGGGATAGTTGGGGCATCACGATAACGGGCTAGTGGATTTTCAGACGGAATAGTAGATTTCAAGATGTAGTATTCCGTTTGTGCAGAGTAAAAAACTCTAATTTTTTTTTCTAAATACCATGCAATAAGCTTCTTTATTCATATCACTTGCTCGGTTTTCGCAGAGAATTATCGAACCGAGGTCTTCTTCGCACAGACCGAGCCTGTAGGGCGAGGTATGTACCGCTCGGTTAATAAAAACCTAGTAAATACCATAACCAGTTGTGTTCAGTTAGTTCCTGTCTTGACATAACTGAAAGCCTTTATATGCCTGTGTTGCCATACTACCAAAACTCTATTAATAATTATGCACTCACCAGCTTTGGGAAGATGTGTTAGAAGATAGTGTTCTAATGTGTCCCAACCACCACCAATACGAAGTAGAACATGCCCGTTTAACATCTAATTAGAGAAAATATGATTTCTATTGACAACACACCAAAGTCAAAAGATGTATTCAACAGACATCAACAATACCTACCCGAACGAAGAAGATTTTTCCGAGAATCATATATTTTCCTTCTTTGATTTTTCGTATGTTATAAAAGTTGAAGTTGTCAATAATTTTGGATACCTACGTATATCAAGAACAAACCAAAATCATTCGAAGCCTTCGTCACAGACCCCTTTACAAGGACGAGTTGATTACATTAGCCGGGCGTGTTCGGATTACCGTGCCAAATATTTCCAAGAAAACATTTTCCGGACATTACATGCGGATTTCCACTCAGTGCAAAATGCAGCACGATCAAAAATTTGCGATCGCTTCCTTTTGAATTTCCAGTTGCCAAGCAGAACTTATCTCTACATGTAATTCAAAGGACACATTTTAAAAGAAAGCGATCGCCAAATATTGATCGCTTGACATTTTACCTTGAATGGAAATCCACCTTAAAGAAACGTTGGAATTAACTTTACGACAAACTTAGACTTATAGCACATTCCGAAAATTACTTACAACCTTATTTTGCACATGTTTAGAAGTGGCAATAAGTTAGACGCAAGAGAACAAGTCAGCAGGTTAAACGGCGTAGCCCGGCTCATGTAAGCAGCCCCTAACGCAGTCAATTGACCATAACGAATAAGATGGCGACATGTACATTTTACCAGAATGCATCGCAAGCTTAAGGTATAAATGAGTGAAAAAAGATGACAAGAAAAACACCAAATGTTATAAAATTTTAACACAACGAAAATTATATCATCTTGTATCATGCCTGCCTGTCGATAGACGTCACTTCGCTTTTTTAAACGATTTCCGACCGCAATGTATGCTGGTGAAGTGTGCATCCGCCATCTTTCTCGTTGTGGTCAATTCTATTTTGTGGACAACTCTCTTACTCAGGCTCCTTTCTAATGCAGACACCTCTCTAATACGGACACCCCTCTAATTTGGAGATATATACTATGTATACCGTAATTACTAGGTTAAGCCCCGCGGCGTTCTTTAGGTGCTCATATGAAGGCGGCGCTCTTAAGATATATTTGTTGGCAAATAATAGCAAGAACTATGATACAAACTAAAAAACATTGCAATAGAAGAGAAAAATTTCCAAAGTTGAATTAACTTGTAGCATTGTTGTTCCACTGATATTCCAGTCTTGAACATTTATACCTTTTCGTGCGGCGCTTATTTGAAGGTGGCGCTCCTTTAATTCTTTTACTCGCAAATGCAGCGCTTATTCGCGGGCGGTGCTCAATCGGGGACGGCGCTAAAACGAGTAAATACGGTAACGATGTCACTTCTTTCGCAAGTATAAGGAATCTGTTTGAGGTTTCTCAGCCGCATCTAAAGAGCATTTCATGAAGGAGTGATAATGTGTGAATGCCACTTGTCAGTTATGTCGTGCAAAGCATTACTTTAGGGTTTTTTTAGGCTACGTGCGCACGGGCGCCGTTTTCAAGCGTTTTCAAAAACGTTTCTGTCTCGTTTATTGTTTCAACGCTTAGATAACACTTTCCAAGGGAAAATATTTTCCATATATTAAATTAGCTGCAGCCTCTGCCCTAAATTGTTAGTGCTTGCATCCGTTTTCGCGTGAAAACAAATGAAAACGCTCAAAAGCGTTACCGTGTGCACATATAGCCTTAATCGTAAAATAAACTTGCACAATTCATGTATGACATTTAGCTAGATACAAACCATTAAAACACCAATATTAATGGACCTAACTTTCAAAATTTGTTTAAAACCTTTTGCACACTCAAGATCAACTTAAAATTTAAACCGCAATACTGTAGGAAAACAAATGTTGTTACGTTTTTCTAATTAAGTTTACAGCCTAGTGTCAAAACATATTCTCAAAAAGACCGCAAAACGATTAAAGTTGGAAATGAGTTTTCTTTTCTTTTTGCCTCAAAATTCTTATCTCCACGCCACTTCTGAACACTTTGACGTATTGTGACAGCAAGAAAACGGAGTTTGAAAATATATCACAATTTTAAATATTATAAATATGTACAATCCATTGATACAATCCTTGACCTCTACAAAAGCACATTCAGTGACTCAAATATTATAAACATGAACAATCTTTGACTTTTACTTTATACCAACCTCTTTGTCCAACTCGCTTTTAGGCGTATTTCTTTTGGACTTCTTTTTGGAACCCCCAGGTATGGTTTCATCGGTGGGGTGTGAGTGGGGCCCCTGACTTGGGGGACTATTACTCAAATCCTCTTCAGAACTGTAAGTATCCACCTGATCTATTATAATTTCCTCCTCAGTTTCATTCTGTTCCTCAATTTCAATTTCCTTTTCAAGTTGTATGAGTTTGGGGATGGGCGTAAATTTGAAGATCCCCGCTGCCTTTCGGGCGATTTCCATTAAACATATGACCACTTCCCTACACCCCTCTCTACATTCATCCGCCTCGACTACATCATTTGATTCAAACAGAATCGAATTTGAAATCCCAATTTCTCTGCACCAAGCCAAAAAACCTGAGACATTTTCGCGAGATTTGAATAAAGCCAACTGCTTATTCTTTCGTGAAATACTAGTATGGAACTTAAATTTCTTTGAAGGAACTTTTACTTTGTTTTTTCGACCATATTCTTCAGCCGTTTCTTGTATAAGGTTTGCCAAACGACACAGAACGACGCCGTCTTCCAGTGCGTAGAAAAAAAGCTCGGGAGTTATAATAATATCGGGAAAAAGTTTTCCCAGCCATTCAGTTTCGTCTTCAAGCATAGCCCATAATAACTCATTTTCTTTTTCCCATCTTTGAAAACCTCCAACACTGCTAGTTTTGAGTCGTTTAAGGTTTCCTTTATGTGAAGACTCGGGACGGCTTCTCCGTTCTAAATCGTGTCGATCTACATGTCGGAAAACCACATCATCTGTTGTTGCCATTTTAGCGTGCGTTTAATTTACACATGCACGTCTTCGTTCGTGCGCCTGTATTGAAATAAAATAAGAAAAAAACGTTTACAAATTACGGTATTAAAAAAGCTGTCAAATGACAAACGCATGCCAAATATATACCTGGACTATAGATGCACATCTTAAATTTAAAAATTATTTCGACAGGTGGCATTGCAGTCAAAAACGCTAAAGCCTGTCTGGCGTTAGACTTGTTAATCAGCGGTAAAAACGCAATTTACAAAATTGTGAGCTGCCAAAATGGCAAAGTTGTCGTCATTTAAAACAATATTGAGTTGAATACTTAAGGAAGACGTTATGGAACAATATAGCTCAGCGCAATACATCATTTTGAAAGCTAAAAAGGCTGAATATCAAAACAACGACGTCCATGCAAAATAAGCAATACATTACCATTATTTCGGAGACGCGTTCCCGATTACAAAGCAATGTTACAAATTAAATTTAGACACAAATGCTTGTAAACATTTTTATTTAATTTGTTTTTTCCGCTTATATGCATTTTCAGGTGTACTTGGATGTGTGAAGTACTTTAAAGTGATTTAAATTTTGAGACTTGAAATTAAAAAGGTGTGAAAACGCTTTTTTCGTCGTATACTGACGATTTATTGAAAAAAATAATAGGGCTTCAAAAATATGATTTGATGCACAACGAAAGACTCTCTGTTTCTCGTTTGCATATCAAAGTCTCAACACCGAATAAAAATTGAATAATAAATCGTTTGTTATTGAAGATTTTATATCAACAACACACGCGCAAATAAGCCTTAAAAGCAGCACAGTCCAACTCGTATACAAAGTTACACGTTTTCAAGGCTAATATTTCAGGTTTTCAGCATTCAAATTTCGAAAAGAAACACACTTTGAAATTCTTTATTTTGGCAAGCGTTCATCGAGAAGGAAGTCGTGCGAAACTTGATACATCAGTTGAAATAAGAGCGTCAGAGATTGCATAAAGAAGTGAGTTTCCTGGGTAGATGTTGAAAAAATGTATTTCAGTAAAAATTAACAAGATTACAACCAATTTCTACAACAAGTTTTTAAGTCACCTGTATGGAAGTGTTGTCGAGTTTCTAGATAAATAACCGCCAGTTTAGAGAAGTTTTCGCTTTTCCTTTTCGCGAGAAACTCACCGAAAGGATGGAAACCCAATGACAAAGTTTCACCAAGAACAATGACAAACTGAAAGTTTTATAAAAAGTCAACAAAACCTCCATGCATATAATTTATTCCAATTGTAAGAAATGTCAGCAATCTATTTGCTAACCTGTTTGAAGCCATTACAATGAAAATCGCGAAAGAAACAGCGATCTATTTTTACACTCTTTCAAAACTTTTAGCTTTCTGTATTTTAAACAAGCAAGATATTGTAAAACGGAAGTTGATTTATTCTCGAAACAACAATTTTCCCTTCAAAACAAGATTTTAATATAAGCTTACATTGCTAAACCTAGGATTAAGTTTACTGAAAAAATATATGCCAACTGATTGAATTTGTACCGAACACAATGACTCCTAATGCTTCAACTTTCGTGCAAGTTGATGCTTAATATCACGAAATTCCATTAGGACAATACAAAGCGGTTTACAAGTAGAATACACACGAAAATATACAAAAATACATTCGTACTGAAATATTCAGCAAATAGTCAACAATCAGTTGCTCTATACACGAATTGCACGTTGGAACATGAAAGTTTGAGAACTGAAGTAAAGTTTGAAATTGGTACGGATAAGGTCGAGGGCTAGAATTTATCAGTACCCAACTTTAATCAAAATAATACTATCCTGGCTCAACTTACCTTAATTCACGATGTATTACAATGATATTAAATGAAAACGATGTCTATTTGGCTGTCAGGAATCATGATAAAGCGTCCTATATAGCACCTTACATCAGCCGACTCTAAGCATTAGGTGCCGTGGCCAAATGAAAATTTAAAACGTCGAGACCGTGGTTCGATCATGATTTGCTTGACTGGGTTTGCCTCTTTATGATATTGCTGCAAGAAAATAAAGAGTTGTACTTTATTTACATAAACAAAGCTCAAAAGCCCAAGGGTCAAAATATTGAAATTTAGCCATTTTTTTCTAGCAAGTTATTGAGCACGCATTATCATGGTCGGCGGTTGATTTTGAAAAGCGGCCATCTTGGAATTCAAATTGATAATATTAGGAAAATAAAATAATTGCTACAAGTGCAACTAAAATGTTGCTGTTATTAATGATTTATCAATTGTCCTTGAAATCTTGCCAAATGTACTATCACAATAATGAAAAGTTTTATACAGGTTTTATGACTTCTAAACAGAAATGACTTCTCAAATTTGTATTATTTTGGGCGCCTTTTCTGAATACTTCATCTTGCGTAGATATATTGGGTTGATGATACCACTGGATGATACCGGTAGCTCAAACTGATACTCGCACTAACTCGATCTCCACTTGACTTCAGAAAAGTATTTACAGAAATTTTACCCTCGATAACTCGAACCTTCCGCTAACTCGAAGCAATTTTTGTTTCCACTCAAAGTCTTTTTCTATATAATTTCAGTTCTCGATAACACGAACCACGTGTGCTAATACCTGATAAAATAACACAAAGCAGCATATCATAGTTTTAAACATTGCGATGCCGAGTGACCGTGATATTATTGCTGAATTTCGAGATGATGATAAGTTTGAAGAGGAGAATGCCATGCGGTTCTGATTGATGAGCCGCCGCCAAAACGCCCTTGTAAACAGACGTTTAGTTTGTTTACAGAGGCTGATACCGATTCTTTGAAATGGAAACGTAGAAACCGTTGAAGAATAATGGACCGTGGTAGTTTAATTGAGAAGCGTCAGGGAGTATTAACTGACTCATTTCTCGGAAAAAATATGAATCTCATGAACTCAGCAGCCCGTTCTCGTTGGGCCTGCAAAGGTTGCAGAACGGATCTCTCCTGTTGCTTTGCTTTTTTTTTGTTTCACGTTACGTTCTGATTTATGCAATGAATATAAACAAATAGATTGCTCCAACTTCCCTCAATTTCTCTATTCCGTAATTAAGATTGATTAAAATGTGCTCTGTATGGATAGAAAAACAATAAGCACCATTTTCCCTCATTTCCGACAGCTCCATGTTCTCGAACTCCCGATAACACAAGCCTTTTTCATTTCCCTTCAGGTTTAGAGTTAACGGGGGTCGACAGTGCAAGCTATACAAAGTTGATAGAATTCGCAGTTGTGTCAACAAACTAGACACGTACATAATTTCGGTGACTGAAGAGCCACTTCAGTGCTTATGTTTTTCAATGTTTAACCTCACAGTTTATCACTACGCTGTGGCAGGCGGTTACTGACCACCCGTCTATAACTCACCACTGAAACTATGGAAAAATGAAACTAAACCTACTGAAAGATAAGAAACTTTTTTGGTCTTTTTGCTGGACAAACTTTTCCTTCATAATAAACTATGCTGTAAGATGTGCGTAGCATTGAAACAAACTTACTCTGTCAAGTAAACCAATCACGATTGATCCAATACTACCAGAATTGTTTAGACTGCAGACACAAAGAAAACCAGCTAGCTAAACAATTCTACACCATTCAAATCCACTTTTGGTATGTGAACGCTTTTATTGATGTAAATTTATGCCAAGAAACACGAGTCAAACACAAGCCTTAGTCAAGTTCAAATCACGAGTGGAATTCGAGTCGAGTTACAGCTTTTGATGTTGCGATGTGACAATTCACACCACACTGTGAACGTCAGATAATTTAAGCCCGAATCAGATGGCGTACTTTTAACGTCCCGTAATTAATTCTATTTGATTCGACGTAAGTACAAGGGTTGATTCAGACGCGTATTCATTGAAATCTACTTTGCACAGTAGGTTACAGTAAAATTTCGCGCGAATTGCATGTGAAAGCACATAAATTATGCATTAGATACGCCACTTGATGAGTACACCGTCTAAACTAAAGTCGTACCGTAGTCGAATACGACTACGACGGCTGTATTTTGTTAGTTTAGGTTGCCTAAATGCGACTATCCTATCTACTTGATTCAAACGGCGTATTTTTCATAAAGTTAATTTGAGTATTAGATACGGGATATGAAAAGTACACCGTCTGAAGCGGGGCCTTACGTGCGAAGGCACGACCCCCGCAAAACTTGCTTTAACAGGAATGAAAGGTTGACCTTCACTATTCGGCTATGTTGTCACAATTACTATGCCAAGTCAAATACTTTTCAAATGACTTTACTCGTCAAGATAAGATCTCCCAAAAAATGGCCGACAAAAAGTGTCCCAAAAAGGATGCAATATAAATGGTTTTACACAAGTGTGATTTTTGCTGCGATTTTTCTCGTGTTGAAGGATGTGATGGAATGGTTATCTTAGTAACTATACTTCATCTATACCAAGAGAAGAAAAAGTGCGGCAAAAATTGCCCGTGTAAACGGACCTAGGCCCGGTTCAGACGGCGTACTTTTCATGTGCCGAATCGAATGCAAATGAGCACAAGTCTTTGTTTAGGGTCATTTGCATTCGATTCGGTACATGAAAAGTACGCCGTCTGAACCGGGCCTAAAATAGCAGTAACCATAATACCAGAATGGCTGTCCCTGATATTTGAGCGAGAAGTGATGACTGAAGTAATAGAATTATAAGTTCTCATGAATATCACACAACAAAATACATTGTTTTGATACATATTGTATAGATTGAGTAACTCCTTTCTACCAGCACTTATCGATACCTTTCATACTTTAACATTTTTGTTTCTCTTTTATGCAAGCTTGCGCATAGCCTGATCACAGACCCTCTCGTGGGCTCTGGCCCGATCCCACGAGAGGGTCTGTGATCAGGCTAGCTTGCGCAAGGCTGTCCAAGATTATTAAACAAAGACCAGGCATTACAATGCAAGGTCCATTGTAGGAGCTCTCAAGTTCGCCAAATGATGTATTTGAGCTATCGACCAAATTTTGAGCTAGACAAGAAAGCAATCCATCATCGCAGCTTGTATCACGCGGGGTAAAACTAACCACTTTCGGCTCAAAAAGTGGTTATTTTAGCTGCACGAAATGCAAATATCACACAAAGCTTGCAAATTTAACAGAGCTATATTTTCGGATTTTTCAATATTTCTCATTTAGGATGCCCTTTTAAGCTGTGATGATGCACTTCGTTCTTCTTGACTAGATCAAACTTCTGTCGATAACTGGAATTGCTCATTGGTTCACGTAGTTGTATAGATAATTACTAGAGAGGTTAATTAAGCAAGCGACGTTTTGACAACAGGGTGGTCAAGCACGGTGATGGGTGGAGTAAAACGTCAAGTTTACTTCCGATCGACGTCCGTGTTGTCAAAAAAAACGTAACTCTTTACTACTGTTCGAAAATGCGCACAAACTCATTTCGAATGACATTGTTCAGCGACTTTGGAACGTCGACAAAACTTTTCTTTCCACATTTTATGCAAACTCATGAAAGTTTAAGAAACAGTAGAGTTCACAATACCTATATGAATGATCGTACAGTATTGTAGTAAAGAAAGGTGAACAAAATCATTGCTTCATCTGTTGTTCATGTGTTTAGCCAATGCGAAGGTTTGTCCTTCAAAACCATGAATCATGAAACGAGAGCACGAAATACATCATGGGAACGAGTGATCTTGACAAATACTACTACAAGGACCGTGCTAATTGTAAGGCCCATGTACCCAGGCGATTTTTGCTGCGATTTTTCGTTTGTTGAACGATGTGATAGAGTATACAAGTGGCGAATATACTTGTTTCAACAATTTTCCAGTTGCACTCGCCAGTGAGCCTACTCGATCACATAGGCCAAAAGGAGAAAAATCGCAGCAAAAGCTACCCGGGTAAACGGCAGTGGCGGACACTTCGCCAAATATTGGGGGGGGGGGGCCGAGGCCAATTTTGAACATGTTGCTAACAGAAAAATTGTGGCAAAATTTGTGTTTGTTAATGTACATATATACTGTCTCATCTTGGTGTAAATATTATAACAGAGTTCAAAAATTTGTATGGCAACTTCATCAAATGGCTGTAATTTTTGTTATTTGGTACATTCTCTCGATATTATTGGGGGGGCTTGAGTCCCCCCTGCCCCACCCCTAGTGTCTACCACTGGTAAACGGGCCTGTAATACCACTGTGGAAACAAAGATCGTGCGTTCCCGTGATGCACTTCGCGCTCATACTTCACGGTTCACAGTTTTCAAGAACAGCCTATTTATAATTAGTTGTATGCAACGTCATGCCATATTAACTCAATGAGATAAGACTAAAACCATGACTACAGACTCCTGAATAAAAGTATAGTATCAAGGTATCACAACCACTTTGATGGTCAAAGAGAATGTCAAAAATAACTCAGTTCCTTTTCCCATTTCATCATGCACAAAAACCAACAAGCTATTGCAATTAATAAAAGTTTGCAAACCTCAGTCTTCTATCTATCAATTGCATTCTTTATACAAAGCTATTTAATAAAAGCAGAGATGACAGCCCACATTATACTATTAGCATTTGGCTTTTGAGCCTCAACTTCAGGGTCTAAGTCCAGTAATTCTCGAACATGTTTCATGGCAACATCATAATCTTCATCAGACAATGCAGTAAATGCATTTTCCAATACATCTGAAGAATGAGCAAGATAAATAAGAGACAATGTCTTTCGATCAAATCTATGAGGATCATTAACCCATCGGCTAAGGACTGAATCTTGTACTTTACGGATAACACGTTGTTTTATTGAGGCATCAACGACAGGATGGGTTGTCATATCAAATAAAACGTAATTCTGCTTTTCTGTGGTAAGTACACCCTTTTCTACAAGGTTTTTTGCAATACGTTCACGAACATTCCTCATTTGAAAACCAAGTTTAAATGGATTCCAGGTCTCACCTAAAATACAAGGAGCTACATTATTCATAGTGACTGCACAAATGGTAACCTGGTATAGAATGATGAAGCAAGGTCCCACAATTAAAATGGAAAAATTTAAGCCAGGCAAACACACTGATTTCAGTTAACAGTCATAGTATTATTATACACATTTCATTATTTTATTTATTTGACACTGATGATTCAATTTTACTTTTATTAATAAAAATAAAATTGAATTTAAGTTATAGGACTAAACTAATTTGACCTCATTCAAAATCAGTCAAGAAAAATCATTTTACAGCTATCCTAAAATATAGAAAGATTTGGGGAGATGCAGTTGGAAAAGTTGCGCCTAACGTTGGTCAACACAAGTGGTATTGCAACAAAACCCATGCACAAATATAACATTTGTTAAAAATATGGAAAGATGCAAATGCGATACATGATTAAATGAATTAAAAGAAACACTTTCAAACTATATAAATGCACACAAATTCAAAATAATTACTCTTTTTGACAATCTCAGATCATGCACAAAATATGACATAAAATATATCAGTAACAAAGCTAGCCATGGCAAATGGTCATGCTATGCTAATGAACCAGTGTTTAATCTATTGAATGGCAAGATAATTTACTCATGGGCTAACTGAACACCCCCCTTGTTTGCTTAATCCACACAGTGGCAATGTGTTCCAGTCTAATGCCAGATGATTTCACTAAACTGAGAAAGGCTCTCACCACAAGATGGATTAATGAATGGCCGTAATTGAAAGTACATGATTTATGGAATAACTTTAGTTTCAAAATAAATGTACTAGCATCAAAAAGCTTCAGGTTTGATCCCAGCAGAAAGTAATAGTTGCATTTTTTGCAACTACTCCTGTTCATGTATTATGAAAATATTCTACATCTCTGATATCACCGTCAACTTTAAATATGATGAAGCAAAACTGCTTATTTGGACTAACAATAGTTTATTGAAAAATTGTTTTTTTGTTACTGTTTGAGGACATAATTTTAATAGCCTCTTAAAATTATATACTTACATATAAAAATCAAAACAGTAAATCTTGCATTGCAAATACTTTTCTCTGCTTAATTTCAGTCTATTTTGCCGATTCCAACGAAAACAATATAATACCAACACGAAACTGAACAATTATAAATTCAAACGCGTCTAAATGTACTAACAATATATATATATATATATGTACACTAATATATATACACTAGGGATACTAACCACTTAGTAGCTCTATCCAATTTGAAACGGTGTCCAAAGGCTGAGTTTCCTTTATATGCCTTAAAGCCTCATCCAAGAGCACATCTCCAGTCGGAGTTGTGCTTTTATGAACAACTTTTCGACTTAAAAGACCTTTTCGCCTCATACCAGTAGCTTCCAATTCAATTCGTCCTCGTATTCCAAGCTCTATTAAAATACAGCCACGTAGACCGGCTGATATACAATCATTCCAAAACGAAGTGTAACCCTACAACGACCGATAAAATCCAACTTAAAACAAAAATAAACCAAATTACAACGCTTCGAAAAAAGCTAATGAAGGCTCTCACCTCGCGATCTTTTAAACCGAGAAGTAAGATTTCTTCCATCAAAGTCAAGCGAGTCTCCTTCGTCTCAGATTCATCGTCGTCATTTTCGGGTATATCAATAGACGGATCGACCTCATTCGTGCTACTTTCCGCCGGTTTATTTGGCCGAACTAACTTCCCAGTTCGTCTAGTAGCCATTTTAGAGGGTCCAACCGTTCATATATACAAAAAAGACCCTCAAAATTCGACGTAATTGAAAACAATTTATTCAGTTTGTGAATCCTTGAAGCAATGATAACTTTTCATTTGCGCAGTGCTTCTGCGCACATGAAAGCCATTTGTACCCAAGCCCCCATTTTCAAACACTGTTTTCAAATACTGTTAACGTCTGTGAACGGCTGAACCACGGTGGTTTTAATATTGTAATTTCCATCATAAGGTAATTTCAAAACTGACGTTTCCACTATACATTGTGAAAAAGCTTATGGTGCAGTATATGAACCATTACTTGTAAAAAAATTTAGCGATATTAGAAGATTGAACACCTCCGCAAACATGGCTTCGTTGGTCGCAATTTTTTTATCATGACTTGAATTTCTCCTTGAATAATGCGATCATGTGACGACGCAATCCATCCATTCATATTATGTAGTACTTTGCAAGATATTTTGCTCAAACAATTGAGACAAACAACCACGGGCAAAAACACTCAATAATTGAAACCAAATATTTCAAAAACTCCAGGTTTTCATTGGACCTTTAACCTTATAGACAAAATTTCAAAAAAGTTTGAACTAGGAAAATATTTTACCACAGCTGGAGAGAGCATCCTGAACTCAGTAAAACTGCCAAGTTTGGATGTGAAGTGTTGTAAAATAAGAAAAATATAGCCGTGCAAAGTTAGCAAATTTTGTATATTTTTGTATTACGCGAGGAAAATGGATACCCAAGTCCTCGAACAGGGTATCAATTTCCCGCGCGTATTAGAAAAATATACAAAATTTGCCAACTTTGCACGGCTATATTTTCCTTATTTTACAACATTTTGGAACCAAATTTGGCAGTTTTACTATATTCATGATGCTCTTTCAGGCTGTGGTAAAAGATTTTCCTAGTTCAAACTTTTTGGAAATTTTGTCTATAAGGTTAAAGGTCCAATGCGCAGGAAATTAATACTGGGCCTGTTCGTTTTTTCATTCCTGTAGTTAGGTTAGAGATTCGTTTGACAAATTTAAGAGCAAGATGTCGAGAAAGGGCACTTGAAGTTTTGCAAACGAGTCTTAGGGTTCCACTAAAGTCGACGAAGTTGGCAATGTATGCGGAACCAACTTAGGAGAATGCCTTCGAATATCCACCAAGGTAGTAAAATTTTGGATGGATATTTTAAACAACCACTTTTGTTTTCATGATACACTCGTGGTAAACGAGGGAAACGTCAGTGTGGTTTTTAATTTACGGCTACTTCTTTCACAACTTTTTTGTTGAATTTGTGCGGACCAAAGGCAAAACAATTAAGAAACCTTGTTGAACATGAGAAAGGGTTGGAAAATTTTTGCCATTATTTGAAAAGTAAGCTAAAAGATCGTTATATCGAGCACTGGAAAGAGCAGAATTTAACAAGGTGAAAACAAAGCCTACTAAGTAAAGCTTATAGGATTTTCAGAATATTTAAAACAAACTTTGATTTTGAAAAATATATCTCCAAAGTTAGTATACCAAACACCGACAAGCCGCAGCAAAAGTTAGAATAGAGAGTTTACGATTTAAGACGCGGTACGGCTCGACGACGCGGGTCTATTTTTCTGAATAGTTGGTCCAAACCAATGTTAATCAACAATAAAGACCTAAAGTCTTTTTCAATAGTCTGGTAACGAATAGG
>JAOBYK010424123.1:0-14984 GCA_025434845.1 Phenganax subtilis
CAAAATAAGAAAATTTTGGGGCATGAACTTCGTCAAGAAATAAGAACACTGAACCTGTAAAAATTTATTGGTTCTTAAATGCCGTATTCTTAACTGAAAAAGTTTAATTGCTTATTAAGACACTAGCTGTCTGGCGCTATTCGTTTTATAGTTTAAAAAACACTGTTCTGAAACTCACCCTGTGGAAAAGAAAACAAAGTTTGAATGTCCTTACGATGGTTGTACCAAAGTATACAGTAGAGTAAGTGCGGTGGCTTCTTTTTCTTGTATTTCAGACAATTTGTATTCTAACAGGTTGATATAAAATTCATCGAGCACAACTACATTATTTTACTGGTTTCTAATCTCGAAAGCGCGATTGAAGAAACATACATATTTTCCTTGATAGATTGTTGTAGAATTGATATTTGTAATATTGTGGGTACATCTATTGCCTAGGTCTTTGACATGGCATTTGTAAGTCGGGTTCCCAAACGTTGTGTAAAGTTAAAGCGAGACGATGATGGTATTTCCGTCGCACTTAGCTACTTGTATTTTAAGGGATAGAAGCTTCCTTCGAGGATACAAAATTATTCCGATTCCTGGTTTTCGTGAAAGTTGCTTTTAACATTTTAGGGATCAAATCTTAACTCGCATATTCGCAATATACATGATGGTCGGCGATTCCACTGTGAGGTGGAAGGATGCGGCAAGAAGTTTCGTCAAAATGTAACTATTTTCGAAAACATTGTTTTAATTGATATATTTTAAACTTTTAACTATATTTTAGCATTTATACAAACATCTTCCGGTCTCAACATCAATATTCTTGTATTTTTTTCGTAGTTCAACTTGAAAGCTCATTTAGCTACACATGAGGTAAGTCATACTATTATACTCAAGTGTTTTCTGTATTAATACAATCACAAATTTTAGGTTTTACAGTCCAACCTGTATTGAGTGGTCATAGGCCCCCCTCAGAGAATTTGAAAGTGACCGTTCCGTTCAGATTTTGTACAAAATCACCACACGATTTTCGTCACGGAACTAATAGAAGTTGGAATAATTGTAGTTAACAGAACAATCTTTGGTACTGTGCAAAAGAGTTAGACTATTGCGGGGTCACTACACCAGCATACTGTGGGCCGTTTTTCACCTAACCCACCCTGTCAACTTTCCATGTGGAAGGAAACCGGAGTACCAGGAGAAAACCACTACTTTCGGCAGAGCGTTGACTTTACTCTATATATATGAAGAACGGGTTCGAGTCACTCTGAGATAATTCGTCGAACCCGCGCGGCCTTAGAGGCGAAAGTCAAGTGCGCCAGGTCAAACGTAATATGAAAATTTAAAATTTTCGGGATTTTACTGAGTGACCTCTTAAAAAAGGGTGACCGCTTATTGCAGCGCCTCTTATTACTGGTTCAACTGTTTGAATGTTTGTCAAAGACTCACGTTACCAAATTTGAAAAAAAGTTCTGGCTTAGCCTTATTAATGCAGATTGTTTTTCAAACTTTATCGTTTCTTGAGAAGTGAAATGGTTTTCAAATACGCAGGAGTCCAAATTTTAGGGGAAAAATAGTATCCACTACTGATATACAGTTTGCCATCCCATCACTCACTGTAGTGTATCACTTAAAGTATGTTTTTATTTCAAATCAAGTTATACTGTTGATTTTGGTTGATGAAAATAGAGAAAATATAATTGTTACAATGTATTAAAAGTTTAAAACCTCATTGTACCTCAAACATGATCATTTTAGAGACATCCGCATGCCTGTGCCTGGTCACATCTCGTAGAATCTGCTACTCAGTCTGACGTAGGTCTGGGGCCAGTTGTTCGTACGCTGTTTACCTAGCTTAAACGGTGGATAAGTCAGAATTCACAAACACTCCCACACTTCTTCTGAGCTTTTAAAGTCATATCTTATTTAATAAAACTATGGGCAAGTGCATAATATTTGTATTCATTCAAAAACTTTTCAATTTCGTTGTTCAAGAAAGACATAAATGCAATGTATATTTTGAACTTATACGCCGTTTTAGGTAAACGGCGTACGAACAACCGGCCCCTGAAGTCTCCGCGCTCCTTTAAGTTCAAAGTGTATCTTAACTGATGTGTTTTGAATGCTGCAGCAAAAGAAGGAAATTGCTGGCAAGCCACGGAAAAAAACAGCTCAGCATAGAACTCGCGAAACACCTGACAAGGCGAAAACTGGTGTCAAGTTGTATCTTTTCATGCTCTTTTTTAATTTTACGTTGCCTTTTTTGTTCCATACTGTGGCGACGATTTTTGCGTATCTAACAATAACATCTGTCTACAACGTTTTCTGGACTGGAAATGCCGCACAATTTATGGACTGTATAGCTAATATATATATATTCTCTTGAATACGCTTTCTGCAGTAAGAAATCATGTGTTAAAATGTATATTCCTTAATTATCATTTTCTTTCTGTACATAGAATCCAAACAAGAAGCCGAAGAAAAAACGTAAGAGAAAGTCTGTAGCTGCGAAACTTGCAAGATATAACGGGGAACTTTGTGATCTTCCTGTGACGTATGTTGAACAAGACAGAAGGAAAGTCTCAGCTACTTTGACTCTATTTGGTAAAAAACCGCATGTGAATGAAGAATGCGGTAATGTCACAACAGAATCTTCATCTGGACGTGAAGTGGTACTTGATACTTTGAGTGAAAATAACTCATCTTTGGGTAAAAAATCTTCATCCAACATACCCAGGAAAGAACTAGTTTCAGCTGCGAAGTCTTTGTGTACAAGAAGTTCTTTGTGTAAGGATCATTTGTCTGATACACAGGGGGACAAACTACCTCTGGAAGAATCGTCTTTTCATGAAGAAAGTTCATGCAGTACACGGGAATCAGCGTTAGTTAAAAAATCGTCATCTTTGTCTGGGGAGAATTGGTTTAATATTAAAGGAAGCAAACCGATGCTTGATTGTGAAGAATCTTCATCTTTATGTGACGAAAGATTATTCCTCATTCAAGGGCAAGACATCGAGATGGATTCAGAAGAACGGTCATGTTTAGATGAGCAAAGTCCATTTGACATGCTGGAATCAGCGTCAGTTAAGAAAATCCCAAGTGATGAAGCTTCACCTAATATACAAGAGCAAGAAATGGCAATGGATCGCGAAGAATCGTCATCCTTATGCGAAGAAAGTTCATTCGATAAACGGAAATCAGGGGCTGCTGCGAATTTTTTATGTGGGGAATCTTCATGTAGTGTACAAGAGCAAGAACCAGGGGTTGATTCAGAAGATTGCTCTTTATGTAAAGAAAGTATGCCAGTCAGTTTAATGAAACGACTTCAAATGATCATTAGAAATAGCAATTACCATGGGGATAGCAGGAAATACGTTAGTGAGTCGTGTTCGTCTGAGAGTACTTTAGAAACACACTATAGTTTGTCAAAAGAACGTCCATCGGTTTTGAAATGTGCTGCGTCTTCTTGAAATAAAACCCCAAGTTGCAACGATTTTATTCTCTTGCTTACGTTACAATATTTTTGTAATCCAACAACCTTTCTGCTTACCAATGTTACCATATTTTCTGTGTTTTCCTGCCGTTCTAAGTAAGCAAATGGTCCCAGGTGTTGTTTTCAAATGTGTAGAATTCTTGTGTTGGTTATGAAACTGCTTTTCATTGGTCCTAGTTGGGTTTTCCCCATTGACATATATAAATCTGGACTGCTGGCTTGGCGTCAAAAAGCGTGGTCCTACAATCATCCACAAAATATATTGAGACTTTCGAAATTTACCCCCTTCCCCCCCAATTTCAATGTTGGAACGCTCGTTGTTTGTGAGAAAAGGACAAACTGACAGTAAAATAACAACAGCATTCTCAGCGGCAAATTTCCAGCGCACAAAACAAAAATTTAAGCATGTAGTTCTTGACAACAACATTGAAATAGGGGGAGGGGTGTATTTGTCTCAGATATTTTGTGGACGATTGTAGATGGCCGAAAGTATGAGAGTGTTTGCTTATCAAGTCGGCTGCTGACCAGTATTGATGACTTTATTGAAGAGCCAGCAATGTCGCAATACTCTCATATTCGTCAGCCTTCGTGACTTTTGATTGACCACGCAAGCGTCAAGTCAAAAAGCATAGGAGCAAGCAGTCCAGATGTATATATGTCAGTGGTTTTCCCACGAACATGGCAAGTTTCAGCAACTAACTTTGTTACAGAATGTGACATATCTATATTAAAAGCACACTGCACATACTATGCGACTCTCAGCAGACCCACTTCTTTGCGTCTGAATCCTATGCACTGAAATCCGTGAAGAACATGATCCCTAGTCAAGTTTGGTTTTCTGTAATCGCAGACTATCCATGATTATGTAACAAAGTTGTATTTAACTTGGAAGTGTTTTAGTGGTAAGTCTAACCCTTTTAGTGAAAACAGCAGCAAGCTCGGGTTGAATGCTCGTGTGTCGAAGACTTGAGAAAAGTAATTTTATCTTATATTCTATGACTCTAAATTTCTCCCGTCGATTGGCTTTCGCACGAAAGATAGAAAGTGGGCTAATCTCTTTCAGGTAAGCAAACAACTCGCAACCCGAGTTTGCTGAACAGTTTGTATTTAAAAAAATAACTAGTTGCCCTGCTGTACTCATGTTACAAAAATATAAAGCTTTTCCATTCGACTCCGGGTTCAAGGTTTTTTCTTGTTCAACATAGGCTTGGAACGTGTTGATGGTACTGCCGATGAGGTAAGATTTTTGGATGTTTTCAGGGCAACTTTTGCTTGACGTGCGCCTGCGTTCTGCTTTGCTGCTGATTTCGCATTTCGGCTCACTGCTACACGATTCAACGATGCTATTTTCGCTGAAAAGATTAAATCGAAATGATCACATATTTTCGATCAATGCTTACTATTTTCAGTTCAGTCGCTTTACTTACAGTAAAGCAAATTTTGTTCTCCGTCATCAAAAAGTTCCCTTTGAAAAGCAAATTTCATAGCAGATTTGTACTTGACACATCTTCAAACCAATCTTGTATTCCAGGTTCCCCGCTGCTGCGGGAGTGATTTTCAAACAAAATCTCCCCGCCCGGGAGGACAAAACCGTAGGAATAGAGAAGGAAGTATGAAATTGCATTTTCTGTTTGTATGCTTTTACACTGCATAAAATACAGATTCAATTTATCCTTGGGGTAGTGCTAGCCGCTCTACTTGCGAATACAGAGTATATTTTTAAATCCTTGTTAAATAACTGGATAGTGATTCTTTAAAACATTCGTAAAATTTTCCATTGATCGTTATAAAATAAGATTACGATTAATAATTATAACTAAAGGCCGCTATGTCTATCTCGTTATTATCCAATATTAGGAAAATTTAAACAACCACCATTCAGCTCGTGTACAAGAATGGAAACTTACCCAGGAAATCAGGGTTAGTTTCTTCCAATCCATTTAAGAGAGGAGTGTAAGTCTTGCAGGCGTGAGAACTCGTGACATCGTCATGTTCTGAAAAATGTGATTTGTTCAACAATGGCATTGGTCAATCGTCAAACGTGTAGAGCTTAGATAGATCTTTATAACGAGTTATACGATACAGAATCTTTTTACTTGACGTTCAAGACGCTCTTCAAACGGCCGGCCCCAGAGAGGTATTTCGATAGAAACTCATGATAAACCTATCATGAATATCGAAATATTTTTATGAAATTTTATCTTTATGTCATTGTTTTCTATAACACTAACACTTATTCATACGTCATGTGTACGTAGACTTATACCATAAATTGTTTAAATTGTTCTAGTTCTACCACGTTAAAATGTAATACTCACTTTCAACATGAACTAAAATGTAAGCTCGGCGATATTCAAGATATTCGCTAGCAAACTGATCAGGCGGTTTTTCATTCATGCATGTTATGACACCAGTTTCATCGGCTAAATCTATTAATTCTATACAAGATAATCATGAAAAAACAATTGTAGCGACAGAAATTTGCATCAAGAGTTAGTACTACTTTACGTGTCTTTAGATTTTTTAACGCAATTTCTTCACCACAATTTACCATTTTCTCTACACTTGCATCGTTTCTTTATATTTTCTATAAGCATAGCACTTTTACAATTTGGGTTGAAGAGCTCTTGTTCAGAATCTTGAAAAAAAACTAACTAGCTATCAGCTATTTTTATATGTTATCAACCACGGAAATTCAATAAATTCTGACAAGCTATACTGAATTTAGAAGAATTACCTCCAAAAAGAACCTCAATGAACATTGCACATTGGTATCCTTCATTGAACCAGCTACAAATACAAAATTATCGAAAAGTAAAAACTCGAAAAACAAACTGTTGAAAGTTTTGCAACAACAAACACTTTCCCGACGCCCTTTGCAAGCATTGCATTAATTTGTTCCCACGTGGTTCCCACCACTAAGAAATTTTCTGAACGAACAGAATTTATTATTAATGTTCAACTCAGCAAACTTGAATACAGACTGCGCTGGAGACAAATGTTTCGTGAAAGCTCAGAAAATACAAGCTTCTCAGTTACACAGACAAATACCCAACCACAAACACTTTTCGAAGCTATTGAACATTCATGTTTTGAAAAACCTTGCAAAGTACTAGATGTTAAATTTGAACAGCTAGAATCATCATTACAACTTTTAAAAGAAGAAGTGAAGAAAGTAGTTAAACAATATACAATTAAACTCATCCCTCAAACCTCTCCCAACAACAAAGAGAAGCGCTATCTAAACTCCTGACGATGAAGAAAGATCGACTAATGAGAATCTCGGTATGCGACAAAGATGGTGAGTTGTAGTGATGAATTCGGAACCAGACGACCAGCTAATGGAAAAACATCTGGGAAATGAATTCCTCTGCCAACCTACAACGGACTTGACAAAGCGGAATATGAGATAAATGAAGTCTGGGAGTACGTTGGACGTAAAAACAAATAGGTGAAAGATGCATCGCGAGATTAAAAACAAGAGTCAATGCCCAGTCATCTATCTACTAACGAAAACACATAAGTTCCGCAACAACATACCAACATCCGAACCTGATTCCATTAAAGTCCGACCGATCATCTCTGGTTGTGGAGGTCCGACTGTCAATGGCTCATACAAGTCATATGTAACCCACTTCTCCAGTTCGTAAAAGCTCATCTGCGCAACACAGAACAACTGTTGAGAAACCTGCGCTATCTAATGGTGTCGGAGAACTAAAGAATAAGTTTCTGTTTAGCTTATACCGAACGGATACCGAATTTTTCGAAAGGATAGAGAAAACGGTAAGCGTGGCGGTGGTGTTTTATTAGCTGTAAAAGATTCAATTACAACTGAACTATTCCAGTATAACTCCGGTTCTCCAGAACTAACAAGTGCCGTGATCAAGTCTTTGTATATGATTTGAATACATTTGTGCATTTTGCCAAGCAAGCAAAATTTAAAGACATTATTATACTCGGTGACTCTAACTATCCATCCATCAGTGGTTAGATGGATCTGGTTTCATGACTCATCACTCGACACGGCATTTACTGACATTTTACTCGAGGGTGGACTTCTCCCACTAGTCAACTCACCAACCAGAGGACAAAACACCAGCCTTCAACAAGTACTTTGCTTCCGTATTTCTTCCTAAACCCTCCATTTCTCTGTGCTTTACACCCGCACCAAAACTGGACCAACTGAATACGATTACTGTGACAGTCGAGGAAGTTAATGCATTTCTGTCCAACCTATCGACGACAAAGGCTACACGTCCAGATGGAATTTCAGCCATGCAGACTAATGGAAGAGTATTCAGGAGTGCTTGCTCCCTCTAGCTCTAACAGCGTTATTCAACCTGTCATTACCTCTCGATAAAGTTCCAGCAGAGTGGAAACAAGCAAACGTTGTTCCTGTCCTTAAAAGTGGCGACCCCCATGTCATCAGTAATTATCGACCAATCTCTTAACTGTCACTGATTTCAAAAGTCCTTGAACGCGCAATCTATGACCGAGTATCTGCTTTTGTTAAAGCTCTATTACATGATCAACAACACGGTTTCCGTTCAGGTCGGTCCTGGATTACTCAACTCCTTGGTGCTGTCCACAAAGTGGTCAAAGCACTTGACTCTGGGAAAGAAACGAACATGATTTACCTCGACTTTACCAAAGCATTTGTCTTGGTTCCACACGATAAACTACTGTTTAGGCTTCACCAGTTTGGGATCTCTGGTACACTCTTGAACTGGTTTTCTGACTACTTGGAGGAGCGAATGCAGCGTGTGGAAGTTGACGGTTTCTCTTCTACGTATCTGGACGTAACATCTGGAGTTCCACAAGGCAGTATCATCGGGCCTCCGCTTTTCCTGATATAAGCAAACGATCTACCCGAGTCGGCAAATTGCAGTTTGGTGCCTATGTTTGCGGATAACAGCAATGTTTTTGATTTATTGACAATTCACAAGACAGCGACCTTCTGCAATATGACATTGCTTCGCTCTGTAGCTGGTCATCTACTTGGGACTGACTATAAATTTAATCTTAAAGAAAAGCTCGGTAATAAGGTTTTCCCGAAAGAAATCCATACAGCCAGAGTGCTACCTTAACAACGAACTAATCCCGTTCAAATCCACTCATCGAGATCTAGGCATCGACATAAGCAGCAACTTAAAATGGTCTCATCACATCCGAAATGTTGTAGCGAAGGCCAACCGTATGCTCAGCTTTCTACGACATAACTGTGTCTATTTAACGGATGTAAATTGCGACGCACATTATATCTATCGCTTGTTCGAGCTCAGTTATGCTATGCAGGTAGTGAAATTTGAGCACCACAAACAACGTCGAAAGACATATTGTTGTGTATCGAGAGTGTGCAACGACGCCGGCGACTAAATTTATTCTGCAAAACTACAAGTTAAGGTGCGCAGCACGCCTGATCGTACTTAATCTTATTCCAATGTCTTACTGGTTTGAAATAAAGGAAACAACGTTTTTCTTTAAATGCAAAGTAGGATATTTTGATCTAAAACTCGAGCATAATGTTGTTCAACCAGCTCATCACCAGACTCGCTTGAACTCAGCCAACAAGCTTCGACCTAACTTATGCAGAACATCTTTCTTCAGAAACTCTTACTCAAATAGAATATTTCTGATGTGTAACAACCTATTATCAACAATCAAATCATCCCTAACCTTCTCGTCGCTCAAAAGTAAACTAGCTCTATCACCACTACCATGAGAAGTTGAGATTGGATTTTGATACTGATCGACCAAGAACTTGGATGTCTTTGTGCACAAAGTATCGTTCCTTTGAGAATACCTGCATGTTGTTCGCAATTTTTTTGTGCTGTTAGCAGAGGACGTTAACGCACGTTCCGTCACCTTACATGACGCAGGGACATGCGGAGACGATTGTCTTGCTATTGACCTGTCTTTCTTCATTCCTTGTCCGGCATGATCTCGCTCTCGTGTGGGGTGTCGTAACTTGCAGTGGCGTCTGATTGTCGTTATTGTTGTTGCCGTTGTTGTCATTGTTACTGTTGTTGTCATATGGTGGTTGTATACCACTGAGGACGATAGTCATGGCAAAAATTCACGCGATACACGTTTCGATTTATGCATCCTACAAGTCGTTTGCCGCAGCTCTATTCACCGGTGGTTGCAGTAATGCTAAAAATTTTAAATGTTTATTTAAATAATCATTTTGTATATTTTGTTACAAAAACATAAGAAGGTACTACTTATTATTAGATAAACTGTCAAGTTACATTAGTAAAGCTTGTTGATATTATATGCATGCTAGTAGAAATAGTTTTGGTGGGACTTAAATTGGAACTTATCTAAGTTCTGTTGTCCTTTCCTTCAATCAATGGTTATTATATTTTTTTATCGATTGTAAAGTTAATAAAAAAAAGATATCTATGTATAAAATGATTAAAAGATAAAAAATAAAAGAAAAAAGATCGATGGAGTTCCTTCGTGGTGCTAGTTTGGGCCAGCAGAACGCCACCATTAGTAATTTGTTCAGAACTTTTTGTTCAGATGTACAACTACTCAAGTGATCCAGATTCTAGTAAGCAGTCCTCTTCGCTATTTGTATGGTCATTTACCGCCACATTTGGATTCTCAACCTGCTCAAATTCATCCAGTCGAGAGGGAGTGGGAAAGACTTTAAAAATGACCACACCGATTATGATGATGACGAAGGACACAATATAAAGACCAGAGAACTATATAAAATATGGCATAGATTGCATAATAAAGAAACATCAGCAATAAACTTTCCTCTGTCGTACTAACGGTACGTCTTGCTTTCATATAATTTACTGGGCTTTAATATTCATCTTTAAATTACGTTTCTGCCAGGCTCCCCAGTGCAACAATCGCAACCAATGCAACCCTTCACAGCTGAAAAGTATGCAACTGAACAACTCACCACATAGTTAAAAAGATACAATCCAGCAAGCAACGAATAAAAGTCAGCAGTTAGCAACATCAGATTAACCAGAGTCGCGCTGCTATATCTGAACAACAGCGGCATCAGGATGTAAAAGGAAAACATTGAAAAGACACTTAGACAAAGGAATAGTACTAAAAAAAAAAAATACTTCACTTGGACAGGTGTGTGAATGATTTGATAGCGCATGCCTAAACTAAAAAACCCTAGGTGTAAACCTGGGATAGGAAATAAAAGAGAAAACTCGACATCCCAAATTTTCTTCTTAAATACCAGGCCAACTTCTGGGGGAAAAAGTAGCTACGTATGCACAAAGTCTAAAACTCTGCAAGACCAGAAATCACAGCAATTCGCTAAATATGGCATTTTGGGGTTACAAAAATTCATTCTTACCAAGTTTGTAGTTCCAAACAATGCTTGCTATCAT
Organism: Phenganax subtilis; assembly: GCA_025434845.1. NCBI lineage: Eukaryota > Metazoa > Cnidaria > Anthozoa > Malacalcyonacea > Clavulariidae > Phenganax > Phenganax subtilis. The sequence goes on from JAOBYK010424123.1 coordinate 10,846, forward strand.
TTCTTTTTCAAACAGAATCCTGTGAACCAACAGTGGTAAAGCATTCAATAGATTAATGTATACGAGTCATGAATATATTTCTAATACATGCATTCCACCCTCATCAGACAATACTTGTAGTAATATTTCTACAATTACAGAGGATTGAAATCCGTGGTTTGGGAACTTCAATATTTATCAAGTAAACAATAAAACGCACTTGAAGGATGCATACCTCCTGTAGTGTGTCTTTAGATAGTATGCTGCAGTTTGACTACTCATCACTGAGAAGTCTTATCAGTTTGCATTTCAATAGTGCCATTGATTATACAATATGTTTTCATAATTTTTCCATGAAACGCATTTATTCGATATTATTGTCTCGCAACGTAAAGACTTCATTTTAGGACAGGTTCTACCCTAATCTAAACATGCGTCAAAGCATCACTTCCTCACGGAGAAAAAATACATACAGACTAATGCTAACTATTACTACTTTGTCGTTACGTGTGTATTGTGTTTTTTGCCAATTGAGTATTAATTGTAAGAAACTCGCGGTTTTGACTGACTTGGCAATCAAACGAGAAGCTGTCATGGTCAGCTGCTATGCAGTCAGTATTGCCAGTAGTTCTACAAGCGCCTCCCATAGAAGTGATGCATTGCTATATGTTCACTTAATGACATCCGCCCAATTATATTTATTTCTTGACAATATTATTCTTACACATTGGCTCCAGAGAGAAAACAAGCAAAAAATGACATCATTCCCAAGAACTCGGTGACAGTGGATGTTTTCACAACAACTTCGGCAGCAACATTGCTAGCTCCATACCCTGCTGCGCCTGCTATTACTAGAATATCCCCTAATAACTCTCTGTGTGCACTGCCTGTAGAAAAGAAAGCAAGCGAAATGAAAATTGATAGGAATCCTGATTTGGGATAAGGATTGTACAGCAAATTAGGCTTTCATGATGTATAATTGATACGCAGGGTGGATAAACGTAGGCTGTATATACGTAGGCTGTTGCACGCCAAATATTCAGTCATTATATTTAGAGCTGCTTCCAATAAATCGATTAATCGATTTTTTTGCAATCGATTTTGCCTAAGAGTTATCGTATAATCAGATAATGTATAACACCACACAGTACGTTGCGGGAATGTATTAATTTTAGTCCGAATTAGAAATATTCTAGCCTAATTTTGATGTATTTTCTTAGTCATTTTATGCATTGGTGTCTTTGGTGAAGTGTTTGAGCGCGGCAAAGTGCGTAATCTATGGATTTGACAAACGTTCATTTTTCACGCAGATTCAAAACGTTTATACTGACGGGTACAACCCACAAATATTTAGTAAAAACACTAATTACAAACCACCGTTTTTATATCAATGATGTCCTAAACACGATTAATCGATTTAATCGATATTTTCTTAACGATTAATCGATTACGATAATAAGCCGATGGGAGCAGCTCTAATTACATTATTACAAAAGAGCGACAAAACTCGTTAGTTTTCAAATGAGAATTGCAGGGGTTTTACCTAGACACAACTTCCTGGCTACCGTTACTAAGAATAGGATTTGAATTAACAACTTGTAAAAGACAAGTAATTGTTTATTTCTTGCGGCAATGATGTAGAGAAAAGCAGAATTAGAAAAGGACCTTTTTCAGTTTTAAGTAAAAATCCGACATTTTATTCAATATTTCATGTTCAGCAACCTGTTGCTGAGAGCATGAAATATTGCTGATACTTGCAAAAATGTACTATTATTATTATATCAACATTAGTATTACTATTGAGGGTCACAGCAGGGCACTGGCCACAGGCTCTTAGAGTCACTCTCATGGAATAAAGCTGATTCAATCATTACTTATGGTGGTTTGAAAATAACACATGGACGTAAAGTAGCTCAGACTCTACAATAGCAAGTTGTCTCTTTAATGACTTTGTTTACTGCCATACATATTTACAACATAAATATCTTGGGGGTGACAACCCCAAAATTTCAAAGGCATGGGAGTGTAACTGCCATGTCATAAGTAGGCAAGCTTCTTTTTTATTGCACTGCTTTTCAAATCCTTGCCAGAGTAAGGACAGGCTCTACTAGAGTAGAAATTGGTTCTTGTACTGCAGTTTTGATGCACCAACTAGTATGTTAGTTTATCAACTACAAGATTTTATACTATACCGGGACTATGACTTCGTGATCCATTAATATCAGCCCAGACTAAAAATCCTATCCCAGCTAAACAAATAGCAACTCCAAAAAAATGAACAGGTCTGTATTTAGCCTTCAATATTAACATAGACAAAATCACCACAACTGGAATGCTAAGACAATCTAAAAGCTAATAAAAAACAAACAAATCACATCTTTACTTCTGTTGTGTGAAAGTTAAGGCTAAGAGATGGATTAGGAAACACTGGGGGTAACTAGCAGACAACAGAAAATTGAAGTCAAATTGGCAGTTTTTTTCCTTTACCAATTTAAGTACTATTGTACAAAGATGTATTCGTATACCTGAACACTAGTGAGGCTGGTGTATTCATAAGCTGTATACACAGCAAAATTTGCTTCAACATCAATCACAGCAATTATTATATACTTCCACCATCTTTCTTTCACCATTTTCATAGTTTTTCTGTTGTTGTATGCAATTTGCGAAGTAAACACCAAAGCAAGCAGCAGATAGAGTAAAAATGCTTGGAGAGCAGGAATTTTAACACCACAATCAGTCACTAGTTTTTGACTTCCGACTCCAGCTGCACACAACAGCAAAGACAAGAACTGTCCAGACATTATGATGGCAAAAAATCTCCTGAATACAAAAAAACCCAAAAAAGTGAAACACAAAATTTTGAAAAATAAAAATCTGAGACACAAAACATTACCAATGGACCAACATTATACATCCCCCCCCCCCTTTATTACCAGTTTTTGTCAACTGAATCTTGCCTCATTGAAATGCATTGCCGAGATTTCTCAATGATCATCAATGAATGAGAATGTATGAAACGAGGTAGCTCTTCAAATGGCAACCACATAGCACAGGCGATCCATAATTAGATTCGATTAATATTAGGCTATGGGTTGTTTTCAATCATGTGATTTTGAGATTTTAGATGACAGGCAAATATGTTAAAAATGGCCGTTAAATAATTTTTAGTTGACTTCAAAGACAGTTTAAGACACAAAGCCTTGATCCCTTTTTAATTTATTGCAGTACACACCACTCAAATGGGAAAAATCGTCAACAACATTGTTGACCTGCCCCTCAGTTGGTTAAAAAATCATGTTATTGCAAACAAGCTATAGATAAACTGTTAAATTGGGAAGCGGCACAGTGTTTGATACAGAATGGTAATATGTTGCCAGGAGTAGGTTTGAATCCTACCAAATTCGTTAATGAATTTTTTTCCTGCTGTGGAGACATTCTACGGAGGGTTAGGGAAGGTTAGGGTTAGTTTTCAAATGTAATTAACTGCAGAAGAAATAAAAACAAATATTCTAAACCTGCGCAGTACAACTAGCAAAGCAATATTGTGATACTGGTGCGTTACAATTATAAGTAGCTATTTTGTAGGTGAAAACCAGTATTGAATGCTTAAAGTTAATGGTATCATCAATAAATTGATAGTGCCATGATTTTTTCAGTGAACCTCAGCTAATGTCCAATAGAAAAATAAATCTATTTATCTTCGTATACAACAAGTATCTTGGAATGAATTCTCTATTGGGTAACATCTGCGGTTCACCTCAAAATTTAGCAACATTATATGATCTCCACTTTTTTCCCGACCTTCTACGAAGTAGAGGCCAAACATTACTCCAACGCTCACGTATTTTTTGGCAAACGGAACTCCCTTCTGAAATTGTATTCATGCTAAATCTTTGCACATATAAACATTCACTTTGATGCGGTTCAAAACTTGTACATCCTGTCATTTCCATGCTCTCAAGTAAATTTTCTTCAATTTGTTCACCGATTGATCTCCATTATGATTATAGCCCATTGAACTAAAAATACAGGATGGGAAGTTGGGAACTGTCCGAGGTCAGCCCTAGTCTTTCCACGCAACCGAAACACGGTCAAAATATAAAACTAATATACACGGATATACACGCTCGGAAAACGAGACGAACTTGGAAAAAAAA
>JAOBYK010424234.1:0-36155 GCA_025434845.1 Phenganax subtilis
CGGGCTTAAAACCAACCAAAGCAAGTATTTCCGCAATGTTTTCATTTTTGACAAGAATAAAAATTTCTTCATTTTTTAATAATTGGAATTCGGCTAACATCGATTTCCTGACGTCCATGAGCTTGGTGACAGCCAACTACTTACATAGCCTAGTAATGCATGAAAATAGCTTTTACTCTATCAGGTTTGCTACGGTAAGTATCGTTTCCATCTACTAACCTTCCCTGGAGTTTGTTCTCGCTGGCTTATGGCTACTGGTTACGTCGCTTCGAACTGGTCTTGAAGAGGACACGGTACTACATTAATTAGAAAAAACCTGCACTAAATATCAAGTCCATGATATATAGTGTATAGCAGATATATAGAATACATCGTTGGTACTTTTGAAAATCAGTTGTACGAAGTTCAAGACTACACTTCGTGCAACAAGTTACCCTGATCATTACGATGCATGATAAATTGCGTGTTGACTCGAGAAAAAAGAAACTTCTCCAGGAATGATAGTGCGAGTTAACTGAAGTTATCATTTCTTATTTTTATCTAATCAAACTATATAGTTTGTTTTAGTGGAGATATACGTACTTTGGCGCAGTAGAATTAGATGGTGGGCGAACACGAGTTGAGGCTTTGGATGATTTCACAGTTTTCGGAGGCGGAGCACTACGAGGACCATCCACTATTGATTTCTTATCACTCTCTAGTAATTTCTGTTTACTGCTATCCAAGTCGTTGAACAATCTAAAAAACAAGAAGAACAAGTTAGGAATGGAAACGCAACGCTTGAAACTCGTCCACGGGAAACTGGGCGTCAAATTGACCGATGATTGTACTTCATATAATGTACAATACAGCGAATCTTCATCAGCTTATTGATAATAGATCCGGCGTTTGTACTTCGTATGATAATGGGAATCGTGTCTCCCTCTAGTCATGAAATTGTGCCAATGGTTAGTACAAGGTTAGTATTAGGATCAAACTAGCGTTTCCCTGAATGGTTTGAGCTATGTGTATTTCATAGAAACAAAGGAAGCTTCCTAAAGAGAATACAGAACAACGTACTTATCTGCTTTGTCTTTAAAGAGTTTAGAGAATTGCCAATATGCCCTAGAAAAATCAAGAGAAACGATGCAAACTCACTAAACCTATACATTGAGCGTAGCATAATAATTGAGCATTAATACTGTTACGACGATCTACAACGTTCTTTACCTTCTAATAATTGCACGCACATCAGAGCTAGCATCACTCAAACCATTCCGAACGACATTTTCGATTTCGTTGACATGACTAAAAAATACATTTGTTGTACATGAATACGAGCTATTGAAGTGCCTTCGAATGCTTTCAAGGCTTCTAAATATCTGAGTATCTCAGACACATACGATTTTAAATAGTGTAGTTCCCAGTACTCGAGCAGCAATGAAACGTAATCCGCACAGCGACTAAAATGACACAAAAGAACCATATAGTCTTTAAAGCGCGTCTAAGATCTTCAGTACTCTTTGAATGTTTGCATGGTGATTAACTATTTTAATATACAGTTTTGTGGCAACACCACGTAAATTTTTTTGGTTATAAGCTTTGCATAAATAAATTTACGTGGTGTTTCCACAATACTGTATATTAAAATCTTCAGTGCTGTTATGGAATCAGTTGATAGCCGTATACCATAGGCGGAGCTCAGGAAACCTCACGTGGAAGCGAAAGATGGTTAAAAAAGTTTCTTTCCTGACACGAGAAAACTATTTATGCACTTGTTGGGTGGGCATTTTCCGGCTCAACAGAAAAGGAAACAACACGGAAGATTAAAAATATGACAAACTGAGCTTCGTTTCATCCTATACAGGAGCCGGTTGTTTTTCCCTGTTTAGCTTCAGTGGTGGACAAGCCAAAGTATAAAGAGACTTTCTCATATCTTGTATATATTTCAAATCCAATCTTACGCTCAAAAAGAATATGATAAGTGAATGCAGTGAGGAATATACAAATATGATTTCTACTCTTTGCTTGTCCACCGTTTAAGCTAAACGGGCTTCGTGAAACCGGCCTCATGTTGTGAAACCCACCAACAGAGCAGAACGAGAAATAAGTAGACGGGGAATACTCACATTCGAACCGATGTTGATCGTGATGACATTCGTGTTGTAATATGGAGAATGAGCCGTGGATAATGAGTATTCTAAACGTTTCGAAATAGAATATTAGCATCGCCCATCTCCATCGGGAGTGAGCAAAGCGAAAACTTTTTTATCCACAAGTTATACTTCATGTGCGAAACTGAATTGGCCAACTAAACATACATTTTCGGTCATTTCATGGTATGATACGGTTGTCACTATGAGAAACTTACAAAAACACCCAAAGAGCAACCCTCCCCCCTCCAGGATGCAACATTGAGTTACCTTGATAACTATTTTTGCGCACGTGTCTCCTGACGAGGCCATTACCTATACAGAACATAAAACTTCGTTCGGTCTCAAAATGAACTGCGTTAATTATATTTTTGTCGTGAGGAACACCAAGGTTGGTAAAGATACACTAATGTACAGAATTGCAATGTCGGGCACAGTCTTTGTCTACACGGAGTGATGCTACAAGGAACAAGCTAAGACATCGCGCCCACTGATCGCGCCTAACTCGCAGGCTCACAGACTGAGTGGCAGCTGACGTAATAACGAAAATCTACTTGTATCCATTCAGTAACCACATTGCTACCTTAGTTGCCGTGTTTGCATTAAGGTCGATGACTGTAGGAAGGATATTGTCCGCTAAAGAACCAAATTTGTTGCCAAGTTTCGTAGCGAGATAACTGAAAAAACAATGAAAGATTTTCCCCACTTATTCACTCATTTAGGTCACCGTGTTCTCTTGTTGAAGATATGATGGATGTAGACTGAGTTTACTGCTAAAGACACATTGCATAGTTTTATTGGCCAATTATATTACCTTAATGTAACACACGCTTCCCTCGCAACAGCGGAACGTAGAGATTTGACCTGTAAATGTATTGAAAAACATGTATTGCACCAAACAAACGTAAAACAGGCATATTTGTACAAATACACAAACCAAATCATCGGTTACAATATCAATCTGATCCCCCACTCACATGCTACCGGATTCACATGATCAGGACATGAAGTTCAATCATTAAAAGACGAGTTTAGCGTTGAAGACTAACAATAGAACAGGATTAAACATAAGGTGCGCGTCTAACAAGTTTTAAAATAATCACGGCTGCAAATGACAGGATTCAACGTCCCGACTTCGTGAAACTGGTTCTGTGTGAATGGGGCATGACTCAGCAACATTTAAACTTTACATAAGTAAAGGTCCCGGATATAAGTACAAAAGAACTTCACGCGTGCATATGCAAAACACGTGCATGGTGAAACACAAGACTTACAGCGATGTTGAAAGCACCTTCCATTGGTTTCAACTGAGTCACGAAATCATATTCCATCGAACCACCATCCACCAAACTTCGCACTCGTTTCAACTAAATTGTACACACAACGAATAAGAAACAGCCTTAATTTAAAGCGTTATCATAGCCGTTCATTGCGACACAAATTCATTGAGGATAAATCGCATAACAATGACATTACAAGACAAGTTCAAGAGACCATTGCAAGAGGTGTTAGATTTAGCAATAATCAAATAGTGCCAAGACACGTTCATGCTACTCGTATCGCAATGACTTTGACCATTGCAAGGCAATTGTCAAATCTTGCATCTTGTAAAGGTGAATAAAAAACTTTAGGGTATAGAAATGATAACATACACCACTTATGATTCAAAAAATCAACATGGAAATGTAAATTAACCGCGTGCTTGAACCATAGGAATATCAAGAAAGATGGTACTGCAGTAGCTTACCGCGGCAACATGCTCTTCCCAATCATCCGAAGGACGTGACAAAGCATTTGAAATCGTCGTCAATTCATCGGCTAGCTCTTTTGCTGAACCAATCTATGAAACAGGTAACAAAATTCTCTACTATTTACGCGATGGATGAAATTTTAAGTGCGTACAAAAGTTATCCGTAAAGCCTGATTTCCACTTGGCGGAATTTTCCGCGCGGAAGATAAATCTAACAAACTGATTGGCTAGTAATATATTTTGCCGCGAAAAAGTCGTAAGCGAACCAATCACGTTGCTAGATTTATTTTCTGCTCGGAAAATTCCACCTAATGGAAAACAATTTTCAATAAAACTACACTCAACCACAGAACAAAAATAAACCAAAACTTTAATTTCAAAAGCATAAAACTAGTTTCACAAAAAAGTTTTTTCGCCATTTTGTTTTCTCTATCTTCTTATGATTCCCCCAGTTTCCACTTAGTTCATCAAACATTCAAATACATTTAGTGTTTAAATATTTCTTTTTATATCCTACACTAGACGCGTGAACAGATACGTAACAAAATCAAGTGTATAGAAGATAGTTAAGTATGAGTTTACCGACCTGTACGGTGGGCGTATCAGTGTAAGCTCGAATAAAATCAGTTTCATCGACAGCACCAGCAGCAAGCCCTAAAAAGACGTTATTTTTATTTTAGGGGGATGTCGCTCCATACAAAGTGTGCAGGATTTTCGGACGTTCAAAAATCCATGGATTTTCCCAGTGAATTTTCGGATCTTTCGCCGAACTTTTTGAACTTTTCCCTAGATTTTGCTTTCAAATTGCTGGATTCTTTAGATTCTCTTTGGACTTTTGTGGTATTGTTCCAATTTTCCTACACTTTTTATTGAGTTCAAGGATTTTCCTGGATTTTTTTGACTTTTCGTAGTTTGGACTTTGGCAAAGTGTACGAGATTTTCGAAGTGAAAAGCCCCTCGTTTTCATTCGTACAAGATGTTGTTTTCGTTCATTTCTACTGTATTTTATATCTCACCGACATTACCTGAAGTTGAAGAGCCTTCACTGCGAGGCTCATTCCTCGAGTTTGATCTCTTTAAACTTGAAGCAGCTGCTCGTGACTAAAAGCGTACACAATAACACCATGTTTGAAAAGAATGCACTATCTAATACTGGAATAACATTACAGATATAAACAAGTAAACATACCATCACTTATTAGTACATTACAATGCATAAAGCGCGTCCCGTGAACGTTAAGTGTGTAGGATACCCTGATTGAAATAAATCTCATGCTCACACGACAATTATTACAAAAGGTTTCTAAACCTTCTCAAAATACAGTAATATAATCATTCATTCTCTCTTTCGACCTTGTCTCTCATCTGGTACGTTGCACGTGTTGCTCACAAGATGCAACAAGCTCATAACAAGTTCTAACTTGCAATTTTTATTAGATGATGGGGGAAAAAATAAATATTTGCGTTTATCTCAGCTTGTACAGTATTTATGGCTATATCTTCATGATACGATTGATTGGTCAGGAATACGCAAAGGTTAGTAGTAGCTATAAAGAGTCGGGAACACAGAAAGTGTCTTTACCGCCTACTGCCCATGCTAATTTGCTCTACTGTATACTGTAAGTGCATTATTCGAGGTGATTCTACGTTCTCTTTACTTCATTTTAATCGCAGGTGTTTTTGGTGCAAGTCCAGTGATGGTGGTTCTTTATATCATATTACAGTAGTTAAAAAGAACTAGTAACTACAAAAAGTAAGTAAAACGATTACCTTGGTAGCGGCAGGTTCAGATATATCTCCATTCAGTTTTACTGGAGCTGAAAAATATTGGGCATGAGTAGAAACCTCAAAAGCGTCACACATAAGGTAGCCTTTGTGCAGTCCCAGACTGTATCTTTAATAATCAAGTTAATCAAGCGATTGGTAAACCAGGAGGTCCAAAAATAATGGGGTGCTTTTTTTTAGATTCAACTGGTATTGAGAGTAGGACCTAAAAGATTTTCTTCTCTGAAAACTATTCTTTGCTCACAATAACTGATTTTCAACTATCAAACTTCGCAGTCGTATACTTGTTTTTGCCCTCCTATCTAATGACGTCATAAAAGGTATCGGCCATTCTTCTTCGAAAGAAAGAGTTTCAAACAGCACGGAATGTGATACAAACTTCGCTTCGCAATCTATTCCAACAAGTTGCTGGTATGCTAAATAAATTTTTTGAGCTGGCGATCGAAAAAGAACCAGTGAGCCAAATCACAGCTATAGATTTGCCTTATCTAAACCCTTTCAACTAAACTGCATTGATGTATATTTTACGTTTTGATATTAGACGTTACAGTATTAGTATTAAACTATGGCTACTTGAAATTCTACTTATTCGCATATACAAATTCATCATTGCCAAGAGATATTATATAACCAGAAATTAAAATAAATATATATATGCTACGGCCGGCTGCTTATATTAGATAATCAACAGGCGTAACAAAAATTGCCTGCTTCATGTTAGTGAAAACCTTACGCAATAACTCGTTGATAGATTACAAATCTAAGGCCCCGTCCACACTAGTGCGTTTTCGTTTGAAAACGCATGTTTTAGTTCTTAATTAGCTCATTGCCCCATTAGCGATGCTGCAGTGGGAACCTTAGTTCCTATAAGGATGTGTGCAAGCAAGTATATCGTTTGTGAGCCTTCAAAACATTATTCGTGGAACAAAATACTTAAACGATAAAGCGGATAACTTTATAATAGAAAGTGTCCATGTACTGCAGGGCAATGCAAAATTGAAAATGCAAGTAGAAAATATGATCTTTGTTCTAACACAACATAGCAATCAAGAAAACTGGACAAATAATCTACATGTTTATATCCAGTATTTGTATATTGTGAGGCAGGATTCTTCCAATGAAATAGTTTTGAAAACATAATGAAAAGTCAGTGATATGATAAAGAGTAGGTTGAAAGTGAAGACGATTAAGCTTTTAAGAATTTTAGAAATCATGACTTGTAACCTGCATGCAATTGAGCCTATTTAATATGAGCAGTATAAAACGCTCTTCGTTGAAATCTGGCATTGACTACAAGGTTTCACCTCTTGGGTACAGCTCCTGTAGTTGGCCCTCGAGTTTCTTCGCATTTGGAAAGCTTATTCCCTTCTAGAACTCAAATAAGCCTAATTTTTACTAAAAACTTTGTTAAAAACAAAAAATTGACCATTTTGTGGCGACAAGTTTTTTACTGAGAAGAGATCAGATTACACGTTCTATATCTAAATTCTATGGTACAGCTTTCCCCAAACTAAACATAACAGTAAAATTTCAAGCAAAACCGGCCAGATATGCCTGAGTCAAAGACATTAAGTCACGTAATAATAGCTAGGACCCAGGCCACTTGTATGCATGCGTGAAACGCAAGAGAAATCCACGTTCTCACGTACAACTTCCACTGCACAGCATGTTTTTACGAAGACGTTTAGCTCTAATTTACTCATGCAATATAGTTTTTGCTTCTAGGTGGCTACCTACGCTTTTATGACACTAAACACCACAAAGACACACTCTGCATTCGCTGAGGCTTGTTAATATAAGTTAAGAATGAGGCACGGTTGACACGATTGTATAACAGTGGTGCTATAGCTGCATATAAGAAAAGTAAAACTCTGTGCTCTGTCTACAATATCAAGTTATAAAACTATTGAAGATTGAAGTCAATAGTTCTAATACTAGCACAGTGCACTAGCACAGATGCAAGCAATTAAATTATGTTTTCGTGGTAGAGTTAACTATCAACCAGACGGGGTCATGTATCACCCGCGAATCACCTGTCATTATTCTAAGAGAACTTACCTTGTTGACGAAACGTCTGACAAAAGCTATCGATATCGTGTAGAATTTCATAATACTCTTTGGACAATGTTGTGAACGTCTCATTGTCCATGAGCTCAGGATTAGACTAACGTATAACTATATAAACAACTATGGCGGAACTTTAATGAACGTAAACATCCATCTATTTCGAGTCTTTACGAGCATCGCGTTTCAAATAAGATTTTCAACAAAACTCTTGATTCCTTTGCATAAGCAGACTTGACTTATAGACAGTTTAGTCATGTACACACTTGACCGATAACAAATATACATCGACAGCTGGCTTGCATACAGACAGTCACAGACCACGCTTATTGAGGTCTTCCTTTGCTAACCGCACACGATCTGTTCAATGATTTACGTTGTCAGCAATAGAAGCGGTTTAATGACGACTGCAGGCTTACTTTTGTCTTAAGAATAAACGTTTAAAATGAGTGTATACGAATTTGATCATAACGTATTCTGTTGCTTCATTGTAGAAGTGAGCGCAGCGTGGGCAATTACAGCATTATTGTGAATAATTTCCAGTAATTAAATATTAAAAGTAACTTGAAAATATGGGATACAATCGCATCGAATTGACAGTTTGAAAGTTGATAAACACTAAATAAAATCTAAAGTCACGAAATTAATACTATAACATTCTTGTATATAAAAACTAATAAAAAAGAAATTTGGAAAAAATACTAATTAACAACTATATGTAATTTTTCTCAAATCATCATGCCTTTGGTACTTTTCTGTAGAGTCAGTGATAAAATATAACAATCACAGAATAAAGATCAGTTCGTTTTTTATGCAAAATATGCAGTTTAGTTGCCAGAACGCGGAGCATAGAAATTGTTAAATTAACATCTACAATTTTGTACATTGTTACAATGTAGCAAAGATATCAATATCAAAAAGCAGAACTGTATTGTACATATTTATGATATTAAAGAATCAGTATGGAGCTTGAAACCGGAAATTACACTACACAAAACAATTTCCTAATTCTGTTCTATTACTCCAGTTTCCTTTACATGACACTCTTTCGCAAACAATGACCGCTGGGCAAAAGTTACTACAGTGTCAACCAGTCGTTTCTCTCTCTCCTACAGTTCTAGCCTAGTCTCCATGTCTCTTTTACGCGCGCGCCTGCGACGCCACAGAAAGTTAACAGGCACTTTTAGATGGACGTTTACGGCGAACCGCTAACTGCTAACGGCAAACTTTAAATCACATTTGATGGCAATATCAACCGTATTGTAGAGCAAAGTTGCGAAACGACGCTTCAGTTCATTATATATAGGTTCCCGTAGTGATCGAATAACTGACATAGTTGACTTTAAAATGCAACTTAAACTTTACCGTTTGCAGTCAGCGGTTCGCCGTAAACGTCAATCCAAAGGTCTCTAACGTGAATAAAATGACGCTAAAGACTAGTCAGTTACGCAGCACCGAGACTAACTTCACCAGCCGTGCAGATTGTATTCACATTTCACTGGCTACTAAAGTCGGTTTTTCTAGCAAGTAATAGGAACACTTGTACAAGTTTGGAAAAAGCTCGAAGCTTTCTGCAACACTGTTCCGACACAAATTCTTATCTATTCCGATCCCTCGTACGAAAAAAATTTCCATTTCTTTCATATTTGTACGCACAGAACACACAAATTTAATTAAAAGCGAAAGAGCAAAATGGAGACAAGAAAACTGGATAATGACATCATGAGATGCGTACCGTCTACAGTAGATGTTCCGACCATAGTCCCAGATTTCGCTACTTCGTCAAATTTCGCGTTGATCAGAGACAACCTAAAATATCACGACATTGCATCATCACAGCCGGTAATTTTGAAATAAAATTAGGGTGACAGCCGTCACTTGCAAAGCACGTAAAGCATCAAGTACCGGTTAAGCTTACATCCAAACCTAAAGAGCATTATTACAATAAGAACAATTATTAACCAATTACAAAGCATTTTTTGACTCAATTTTGCAAGTTCTAATGCAGACCAGGCGCTATTTGAAGTATAGAGCGGGTGCGGTAAAAAAGAACTTTGGAAAAATTAGATCTTGGTTATATGGGCAGTCGTAAGTGGCGCGTTTAGTGTATCTTTTCTCTCAAATGACTAGTTCATCTCGTATTTGATTCAAGAATTACAAAAAAGACTTGCAATAGCTACGCTCATTTGAATTCTACTGTGGAAATTTGCGCTTACCTCGTAGGAGGAATTCCTCTTTTTCCCAAATCTATTCTAACTTTCTCACCAACGTGACGATAGATCTCGACCAAGGTGCGGATTGCAGAATCTCGAACCTGCAGCAAAGAAATAAAAACTTGATTGAGGCATTTCAGTCACTTCGCACAAGACTTTAGTGACAACAACATACCGGTTGCTCGAGAGACTTTGTTCAATGTATATCAGTATTGCAAACTACAGTTTATATTTACCTGACTGTGAGCATCTCCTAAAAGTTTACAAATGTAAGGTGTAAACTTTGACACAGATAAATTTGATACCCCAAACCTACATAATGGGTAAATAAAACTTAGTATAAAAAAGAAATTGCTGCACTCCTCAAGGTCTGAAGCCCATGCAATGCAATTCCTGGTGGGTTGCCCACCATGAAAATGCATCACAATGAAAACCAATGGTGTACAGAGAACAAGTAAGCAACTTGAATGAGCCTCAAGTCTGAAACTGATATTCCACCAATCGTTTGCTTCATTCAGTGGAAAGAGTATCAACCTGATGAGTAATATTCTCTTGTGTCAGACAGAGTTGAAAGAAAAAACAATCTAGGGCCTACAAGTCAAGGGGGATAGCCATTTAAGAGGATGTTGAGGGCACCACTGCTTGAGACTAATATCCACCTTCTGCTGCCAAAAGTTGTCACTTCACATACATATTTAGTTCACAGTAAGATACAGTTATATGACTAGTGCATCCACTTTAACCTTCCAGAAAGCAAATTTTTCATCTGATTTCTTGTCTTCTTTTCATAGCTTTAGTTGAAATAACAGACAGCATAGCCACATACAACACTTAAGAAGAGACCAAATATTTCTCACACTTACGTATTTATAGTATCCACGAGACAATTCATCACTTCTTCTCGCACTTTCCATCCTCTGTGAGAGAAAGCTGGAATCAACATGTCTAGCACAACCTGAAAAGTAAAACAAATCTAAGAATCTTTCTTGCACATTTATTATGCATATTAGTATATTCTTCAAGTTAGAACATACAGTACTAAACAAGACTACAGTACAGGGGCCGGTTTTTCATACGCCATTTAGCTTAAATGGTGGATAAGTCAGAATTCAAAAACAGTCCCACATTTCTTCTAAGCTTTTAAAATCAAATGTTATGTAATAAAACTACGGGTAAATACATAAATATTGTATTCAGTCAAAAACTTTTCAATTTCATTGTTCAAGGAAGACATAAATGTGAGCTATATTTTTAACTTATGCGCCGTTTAAGCTAAACAGCGTACGAACAACCAGCCCCTGGTTAACATGTACTTGTTTATTAGGGAATACAATAGAGCATTCAGGATACTTAAAACAGTTACCCTTGTCTCTCCCTAGGGGCTAAGCACAATCTATTCTACCTGGGGTGTAAGTGCATTCATCAATTCTTGCAGAAACAAACGTGAATTTTCTTGAACCTAAGAAAACAATTTCACAGAACTTTCAACTTTTGCCCTATAATAACTATTTTAACCACCAATAGAATTTTTGCGTTAGATTGCACATGTGATTGTAATTTTTTAAATTGCTTCTGATCATGAATCGTTGCGAAGCATTTGTGCATTGCATGATTTGCACCTTCAGGAATAAATTTGATACCAAACCAATGGCAATTTGCAATGTTAGATTCTTACCACACTTTTACTGTCCCCCAAACGATCAATAATTATAGGAATAACTGCAAAATAATAAAGGGAAGATTCAATACAATATAAAGTTTTTGCACAATAGTTCATGATAGTACTCAGCTATGATCTGTTAGTAAGTTTTCATGCAAGCTAGAAATGAAAGATGAAAGAGGATGATGAAGTGTCCTATTTCCTTTTATAGGCCTTGCACCTTCACCTTTCACAAATACTAGAATGTGGATTGAAACAAGATACAAGATAGGTATGTATAAATATCTTGGATAAAAAGGTGCTATGAATCAGACCATGTTTTGTCTGATTTTTGTTTTAAAGTTATTGGCTTTTATTTGTTATATCATTAAATATTCCATGAAAGAGCAACATATAGAATATTTATTAGTCAACTCAAATGTAAAAAGACAATGTGTGCTCATGCAGATGCTACACTTTCTTCCCACATTTGACAAAACTTCTTTCAATATTAAGAGCATGACTTTCCTGAGAATGTTCCATGAGAGAGCTCATGCAAACAGGCTTTAAGCAATGCCTTCTAGCCATCTGTTAGGCCAGCAGGTTTATGATACAAACTTAATGAAATGGATTTAGAGCATGACATAAAACAACAGTCAAATATAATAATCCTGCACATTTCATCAGCTTTATAGTTTGATATTGTTTTACACCAACTCTTTTATTGTTGATGGATATTAGAGAACAGTGTACAAGAGAAAGGATGCAGGAGTGGAGCTGGAAAATTATCAGGACATTAAACTTTAATAGGCATGCAAGTGCACACAAGATGTCACTCACTGACCTGAATTTAAGTGCAGTTTGACAGATTTGCCTCCTCTTCTTAGGAGTATAGCAAAAAGTTCCAATCCACTAGCACTTATCTACAGGAGAGGGCACATATTAGAGCGGAAATTTATCAACATTCACGTCCAAGACACAACAAAGTGAAAATATTATGACATCATTAACATTAATAGTGTCATGCCTAAATTTTAAAACTATTGATTTGAGAATATACTGAACGAAACCCACGTACGGTACATTCATATACGTTAGATCTAAAAACAACTGAAATTCAACCAGAACTCAGTTCTTCACACTAACATTTTAAAAGAACGTTCGTAAAGTCTGGAAACGTACAATGAATTTCGGCATGAATTTTCGTCCCAACAACATTGAAGAGATTTTAAGATGTTTTATTCATGCTTCGAACAAGAAATAACTTCGGGAATATAGCATTCGGTCAATATTTACGTTTAAAAATAAGTTTATCAGTCAAGTAAAGATCATTTAATCAGCCAAACCGCTTCCTTGCTCCTTCTATGCAAGAGTCAACTAGGAATTGCAAATGATTTAATATGTACTCATCAAGGTTGACATCATTGAAATTGAATTGAATTTCGAAACATTGTTTTGGAAAGAGAAACTCGCTTCTTTTAATTTCAATATTATTGTTGTTAAGCTTTGATATTTTTTGAAGGATATTCTCAAATTTATAGCTATATACCTTGTAGTTCCCACTGTTAATCCAAGTTTTCAAGTTATCAACTAAACAATCTATCGCATCGGCCGTCAGTGGACTCAAAGGATTGCTTAGATATTTCTTTAACTCTTCACTAGCTAACATTTTCTTGTGAGTGTCGTGGTGTTGAACCATTGCTAACAGATTGCTCAGTTCAGGGTAGTCATCCATTTTAAAGTCAACCAGCCAACCTCAAATTAAACACACGTCCAAAACTCTTCAAAAATCACTGACCACCAGAGTCTAGACCGCACAAAGGAGGAAAAAGACGTATATCTATCAAATAATCAATGTTTCTTTTCTCTCCATTACATGGCAAATTTATTGAATGTTTAATAGTCTGGGAAATGAAAAAGTAAAGTGAAAAAACACGTTTGTTTTCCAACCCATGAAACAGCCGCCATTTTCTATTGATTACAAGTTTACACAAACGTGACTACACGCGACACGCGTGGGAATTGGAAAAACAGTCATTTGGTCGTTTGCACTGATCTGATTATGGATCTGATCCACTAATCTGATCTCATGTTTCGTGTTACGTACTGGTTACGTACAGTGATTACGTATGTATCCCATAGTCCGCCGAGGCTTCTCGGTCAGGTGATCTCGTAAACTTGTCCTCAGGCCTCTATTGTGCACGAGCTTACGCGTCAGAGAAAGCAACACTGACCCGCACGTTTCCCCTCTTGAATTTTTCCGTATAAAAAATGTAGCTACTACCAACCACAAATCAAAGTTAACAAATGACGGTGGACTTAAACGAAAAAGTAAAAATCTGGGTGATAGTCGTTGTGATTAGTGCTACTATTGCCCAACAAAACATTAATCACTTTGCGGCGAAGTTTCATCCCCAGCTTTGGAGTCATTGCTTGGCGGGTGCGAAAGAACGCGGTCAATTAATCCAAATTCTTTTGCTTCTTCCGGTGATAGGAAATTATCTCTTTCTAAAGCTTCCTCTGAAAAAGAAATATGAAAGAGGGAGTGACCTTGTGCACAAACCAAACATTGAACGTCTTGTTCTATTCGGATTGCCTCGAGCAAATTTATTGTCCTTTTTAAGTCTCTCCGACAGTGGCGAAACTTAAGGGGGGGGGGATATGGGGGGTGTGACAGCCCCCCATTATTGAAAAAGCATTGATTGGCAGGGCAATCGAAGAATCTCGCAGGGCTACATATTTGTGATAAAAGCCTTTTTCACAAATGATTTAATAACTGTTACGCAAAGACATTTTTTACTTTCCCACCCCTCACTAATAAATTACTGCACCAGTGTCAGTTGCAAAAGATGGGCGACGTTTCAGTTAGCTCAGAATAGTGAAGAACTGCGCTTTCGATCGACCACTTGATCGTTCTTGCTTGTAAACAAGACATAACTGACATAAATTAGACATCCTAGTTTACATGTGGGTTAATGCTAAGATGCGTAAATTTCCAATTAAATTAAATACACGAGTTTGATATACATATAGTTTTATGTGTCTTCTTTAAAGAGAAATGCATGGAGAGTAGAAGAGTGCCCGCAAAAGTATGCTTGGAACATGCGGTGAATGCATCATTCAAATGCACTTGCATCGCTACTAACCCCCGCAGGGCTTCATAAGTTTTGCCAGGGCAATTCTACCCGACTCCCCTCCAACAAGGAAAGGGTACTTTCGCCCCTGCTCTCCGAGCAGTATAGAATTGGGAACCAACCCTTCATGTAACTTAGCAGAAAAATAACTAAAGCAATGCATTATTTTCGGGTCATTGACATGTGCACAAAATTTAAAGTTTTCACGTAAAAGTAGCCGTGAAAATAACCTAGCAACGAAGTAAGACAACTTTTACCTATCTTCTTCGTTGGCTGCCCCGTATGTTCTGAATATATTTCGTTGAGTATTCTTTTCAACTTAAGAATTTCCTGAGCTTGAATGGCAATATCTGTAGCTTGTCCCTTGGAAAACCATCAAAACAAGAGTATAATATAGTGTGTTTCAAAAAAAAGAAAAACGAAGCCTAACTTATGCATGAATTTCAAATCTGTTCGATGCATTGCAAAAAAGGTTGATCACTGATATCGATGGGTAGAAAAGTGTCACTCTATGGCCACGAACGACAATCAGACACTTACAATAAGCAAGGACAGAATAAAATGCTAACAAGAAAACTAGCTTTCGCTTGACCTTGTTTCTCCACGAAAGCACCGCAGCAGTTACTGTATAATAAAAATAGGACAAACAAAGTTTAGCTAAATGCCTAGAAATCACATGGTAAGACTCAAAAGTTTCCGCCTTCGAAATTTTTTCTAAAGTGCGTTTAAATAATTTGCTTTATTTTTTTCCGTACGCAGCTAAACCAAGTTTGTAATATTTTAAACGCATCAAATTAACTTGAAAGTCATGCATAAATTACGTTTCGTTTTTTTAGACACTCCGTATACATCAAGCACATGAAAAACAACATACAGGAGTCTTCCTAATTGTGTGCTTGTTGCTCGCTTGAAAAAAGTTTTAAGTTCTGTTAGTAGCTCTAAGTGCCTGTCGTTTGTTCTACGTTTTGGAAATGTTTTCGACAATTTGTTTCACGTTTCCTTAAGCCCGGCGAACACTAGAGCTAAGTGCTTAGCAAAATGTCATTCGTGCCTGTTGGCGTAAGGAGAAATCTCTAGTGTGCGGTGAATTTTTGTAAGTTTTCAGTCACTCGTGACGCGTAAGACAAACACGAATGACTGAAAACTTACAAAAGTTCACCGCACACCAGGGTTTTCTGCTTACGCCAACTGCCACGAAAGACATTTTGCTAAGCACATAGCTCTAGTGTGTGCCAGGCTTCAGCTTGTTAACTAAAGGTTCTAGTAATTTGTCAGTAAATTCAAGCAATAACTAATTTCTTCAATTTACTCGCTCTTAAAGATTTACATTCCAGCAATAAAATAGCTGTAGTTTCTGACTGATAAGCATGGTTAAACGAGAAGTATTCCTGACATCATGTTCTCATGGAATTATGGTTATAACTGAAATCATTAATGTAATACTAACTGATGCTCCACCATGAGGTTGATGTACCATGATACGAGAATGAGGTAATGCATGGCGCAATTCTTTAGCACCAGAAGCGAGAAGCAGGGATGCCATACTGCAAGCTTGACCTACACACCACGTTGATATCGGAGGGCGTATGTACTATAGACCAACAAAAATTCAGGATTGTTGTGCTGAATGGCAAATTGTTCCAGTTTCACTACACCCAAAGAGTCATACAGACAGACAAACAAAAGTAAAATTTTTATCCTCTATAGTTTGTTTGTCCGTTTATTTTATTTTTGTCAGCCTGTTTGCTTGTCTGTCTGTTAGTTGACCAGATTTTTTAGATAGTCAACATGCATTTGGGTAAAAGGGAAGAAGCAAGTGATTGAAATTAAGACCAATTTGGTGAATGAATGTATAATTGCATTTACCACAAGTATAACAATATCAAAACCCTGTTACACATGGTTTTGTACATATGATACAACTTTTACAGAGAACATAATGGCCCACCTGCATTGTATCATATATTGCCAAACCAGCTGTAACAGCACCTCCTAAAGTTATATCAAATTCATTAGGATCAAAAATATGTCATCAGACTACACCAGTCCTGTTCATTGAACAGAAACAATTGTTTGAATCAGAACCAGATGTTCTTTTCGTACAAAATTTATTGGCTGGAGTTAAACAGTTTATTGTACGTCCACTATGCACTGTTGATCAGTGAATTGCAGCAATATGTCAAGTAACTTTTCATAGAAATGGTAATATAGTCACTATACCTGGACTATTTATGTACATATGGATAGGTTTCACAGCACTTTCTGTTTGAAGAAATAGCAATTGTGCCACAACTATATTTGCTAACTCATCTGTTATCTAAACAGAAGATGCTTTTCAATCAGGGATGAATATCTTTCCACCTGTAAAACCCCTACCAGTTACTGGTTTGGTCAAATTGACAAAATAAACCAGCTACCACAGATCTGCCCACTGCACAGTACCTACCGGCCCCATAACAGTTATAATGCGATCTTTTAGAAGTCGAGAGTATATGTCGTAAGCACGTTCACCACGGCCCTAGAATATAAGCCTTTGTTTTACCTTTTATATCAAATCTTATAGATCAGTAAGTTTTTATCACTTTTCCAAACCAATTTTAAACTCACCGTTTGTTCAATAACAATAGGAACCATAGGATATAACGGTGGAGATGTAGTAGATATCGCTCTGCTTGTCAAACTTAAAACATTACCAAACATTTTTCTCTTACACGCCAAGATATTTCGCGGTCCCCACAACAGACGGAATACGAAACCACTGGCCGCCATGTTGAATTTACGCGCCCGCGTTCATGATAACTGGTTCCAAAAAACTTCATGTCAGGCCACATGACAATGAAGTAGTAACGTTTACTCACCATATAGTTATTTGTTGTTCTAATCAGAATTACTTTACTTTTCCACAAAAATTGCTATGCATATAAATTTATTAAATATCAATTTTCTATCTTTACGAACGTTTCTGTTTTATTTTTGAAACGTTACTGGGTCTCCATGAAAAGCTAAGGAATGATCGAATTAGAAAAAACAGTAATTTGCAGATGAAGTACATCACACTGAAAGAGAGTAGAAACAAAAAAGTTGGAAAATCGTAATAAGGACCGAAAACTGATAAAATCTGGTTTCCGTAAGCCAGTATACCTTCAGTCGTAAATGAACGATACGTAATAATTTACTTACATGATAAATACTAGAAACGGTGTTAACAAAATTAATCCTATAGCTGCCCAAAATATATAGATTTGTACTAAAGTTGCCTTGGGTCTCTTAGCATCAGGACATCTTTCTGCAGCCAAACGCTAATAGATATGTAATAGCATTGAATTTAGTACGTACCTAGCTAAACTACAGATGGTACTTCCATCGTCTAAACTTATTATAAAAAGACAAATACATACCCTAGTAATATGGTCCAAGTTGATACCTACTTCTGAAACAACATAGCCTTGTTCACCAAAAATTTGGAGCTTAACATTCACCTATAAAACAAACAAGGAAAGACAATTTGCAGGAAATAAAAGAGCAATAAAGTCTTTGACTTACTGGTTTTGAATCCCAGTCTATCTTTAGTAATCCAAAATTTCTTTCAACTACTGTTTCCGTAATTCGGAAATCATTTCCAACAACATTCCTGTCAAATAGATCGAATTGTATACACATTCTAAGCCATAGGGCGTAAGGGTACTACAGTTGGTATGACAAGAGCCAGCTGAAGTTAGTCAAGAGATTATGCGTTTAAGATTGAATTGAAAAGGTATCTCAAACGCACGAATACTTTTCTCAGTTCTAATGAATTGACTAAATTTTGATTTAACTACAGTTCTAGGACTGAATTAAGATTGAATTCATGATTGAATTACCTTACAGCCCACCGACACATCTCTTCGCTAAGAATCGGAACTGTGCACGTCATGTAAAGACTACTAGATGTTACTTCATACAACGGATAACCTACATGAATAAAAACTAGAGATCTGAAAAAGAGTGTAAAGTTTGCAAGGATATCAGTGGGCTCACTGATTACATTTATGGCTTTTTTAGCCATATGTTGAAAAAATCACGAAAAATATTCAAAATTTCAAAAAAACATATCTTTGTGATCTGAAAATGACTTTCGTGAGCGAATGTACCGACTGCCGATGTCAGAGAGAAATTTGGAACGATCTGGACACAAATAACAAATTATGAAAAAAATGCGTAACATTTACCCTTACGAGTATAGCGTAAGAAATCTCAATTTTTTAAAATCTGTGTTTATGACCTGACAAAAATTTTTAAAATGTATCGAATATTTATGTAAGGGAAAAATTCGGGACGGTTTGGTATACATTTGGAACTTTCGAAAATTGTCATAAAAAGCAAGGGGAAAAAATTTCAAGTTTGTCGGTATCACAGCATCTTGCAACTTTTCATAGCGCATCGGCCAACCTCAACCTTCATTCAGTATCAAGGAAGAATTCAAAAATATTTCAACAAATGCAACATAAGGCTTTTAATGGTTATTAAACCGAATCTAATCCAAATCGAAAAATTTTACGATTGGAAAATGACTTTTATGACCAAATATATCGATCGCGAATGTCTGGGAGGAATTTGAGCCGTTTTGGAACACAATTGAAAATTTCAAAACATTTCGTGAAAGGGGCCTACCAAAACGAGGGTCGTGTGCAGTGTTCGTGTCCTTATGCAGCTCTGGTAGATTTTAACCCAAATATGTATCAAATGGCTATTCACACACCCCGATAAGTTTACACAGCGCATGACACAATTCAATTTTCACCCCATCGTAATAGTTCAAAGTGAAACTTTGTACTAGCAAAACATATTTCAAAGTATTAAAGACCGCCAGAAAGTTTTTCTTTGACAGTTTACTAACGAGTACATTCGTCCAATTCCCACAATGCAACATGAATATTCTGAATGATAAAAATGGAGATAACTTTATATTTCAGGCGAGTTTTGACCAACCTGAGGATGAACTGTTGAGACAGGAGGTTTCTCCAAAATGAACATCACCACTTAAATAAATTGTCTGGAACAAAGAAAGAAATTATTGGCATACCAATAAAGATTTTATTATTTCCTGCTTAGATTGAATAAATAGATAGGTTGTGCATTAAGACTGCATGTACGTCAATCCTACCAAAAATTTTTGTATTACATGATTGTCATGCGCAGAAATTGGATAGGAGTGGCACCATAAAATTGTAAGTACGTGCGTAACTAGTCACTCTTTTCTACACCTTGGCTGGCAAGTTTTATTACGAAGAAATATTTCATTCCCGCCATTCTCCTCGTTTCTGACACAACACAACTTTTTATTATATATTGATTTGGTTTAAGAGTTTAGAGGAACGGGCGTTTGAATCAGCCCAACCTTTTCTGTGTGAACGTTCAAGTGCTTTGATTAATACTCTGTAATATTAATAATTTTGTTATTGATTACAAAAACTAAACCGGCGTGTACGCTGCCTTGGTAACGCACATAGCCATAATTATTCCAATATGTAATCAAGTGATTTATTGCGTTATTCTTCAAGACAACAGAAAACCGAGCTCATCATGACAGGAAATATACCAGGATAAAAGGAAACGATAAACATTTTTTGAAGTTTTAGACTAAATAATTGACGGCAGTACAGCTATGATGCTGCAGTTGGACTGAACCCCTGTCTACATGGACACGGAACTGTTGAACAAACAATCAAATAATCTTTCACGTCGTATTCTTTATATGATTATACAGTAGACATGCCTGTTTCCTTATTAGCCATAAGATAGCTACCGAAAGTCTACCTTGTTGCGACTTCGTGTAAGCCAAATAAGTCTATCATAACTGTGAGGGCAATCTTTCCAACTTTGAATCCCCGGTATTGAATTCGATAAAATCTGTCAGAACAAAAATATGTTTCAAAACACACCATGCAATCCTTCATTAACTCTGTCTCCTTCCTACGTTTGTCCAAGTATTTATGCACGTCTGCGAAATATCGCCGTACTTGTATTCCACTGGTAACAATTGTAAAAGCGACCGGTGTTGGATCATCTAACTGTCTTGTAAGCCAGGACCACTGTTCGTCACCAAGCATATCACAAGATGAACCAAACTTACTGAACACAGCGAATGACCGTACATCTAGCATAATAAGCTAAAGTCAAAACAAAAACCCATCGAAGGTGATACATTAGAATGAAATATTTGTAGCATTCCTATAGGAACCATATTTATCTGAATTGTCGATGATGAAATAAATTATATTCCTATTCTTGTTCATGATGACCTCCGTCAGAAGATTATGTTTTTATCACTGTTTGCTTATTTGTTTGTTTCTCTGTCAGCAATATATGTGTTCCCTTGCTTGAGTACATGTCATTCAGACATATTAGCGTAGCTATGCATACACTTGAAGCTGAGCAACGATTAGATTGAAGCTTGTATCCTAGAATTAGCCCATCTTCAATTTCTTACAAGAACTTCAAACATTCATTTACCTTAAGAGCCTTTTCTCCAAGACCAAAAGTATAAGAAACGTACACTCCCTCACGCTTGCGCCTTATGCTATCTAGAGGCTCATCAAGAAAATCCAAAAAAATGTCCTGAGTTTGCAACCTATTTTCGAATATCTAGAAATGAAAAGTAATTGTACGTGAATTCAAGTGAAATTTTTCTTTGGCTTGGTGAGAATAACTCGGGGAAAATCACAACAACATCTAGAGCATTTTGTCAAAAGCTTAGCTTGCGTTCACATCTCACAGAATATGTGCTAGATGAGATGTTTTACTGTTTTGTGTTCGCGCACTTATGTGCTCTAATTTGCCTCTTGGTTTCGTTGTTTGTTACTTTTTTTTAGTTTATTAGAGAACTTATAAGCTTCGCGTTCAATGGTAAAAGTCAAACGCCAGGCAAAAAAAATTGGCAATACAAAGACAGTAAGGCAAAGATAATAAGTTTTATTAGCACATCATGTTAAAATAAAACTGTTTGACATAAATAGAAGATGCATGCAAAACGATGAGAGGCGAAAAAAGTCGGGTCAAGAAAAAACGGCTCAGCCGTTTGCCGTAGCTTTTGAACGCCAAGCTTAAACTTCTTATTTATTTATCAGCTGTTCGCTTATTCGTTTACAAGAAAAATATCTTTTACGAAGTTTACAGACTTGCTGGGCATATATATACGCGAAGAGAAAACTGATCAACTTTAAATACAATTTTGACTGGGAATGAAAAAGATATAAACTACAATCTGTTACAAACTAAAAGTGATACCTTTATGAATTGAAGTATGCAATGTTTTTATTAGAGGTAATTATTACCTTCGCTAAAAGATAATGTTAGTTTGGGTTTTCGATAGCTGAGTTCCAGCGAGAAAATCGCACAGTCGTTTACTCAAATATTAGCTTTAGGCGTAAAGCTCTTGCCCTTGTTGAAATCACCATTCATAAGCTCCCCAATTTCAGTTAAATGGCAATAATATGATCTAATAAGATCCTAATACAGTTCTAATACTATATTGCACTTCAGGAAATTGCCCAATTTCTGATTTTTGTTCAACTGACAAGTTTTAACAGTCAAAACCCTTTGTAAACCAAAAATGCATGATTCAAACGTTCTTTCGGCATGCAGCATAGCTAACTTTCCGCGGATGTGTCTAAGCAGCAATTAGAATTCTTAAAATAATCAAGGCTGATTTGACGGTACAAAGACGAAAGAAATCTGCTTAATACAAAGATGCTTTAATCTATACCCACAAGCAAAACACGGAGACATAAAAATATTTTGAAACTGTGCAGAAAGGGTGTTAGCGACATCGTCTGTTCATCAAAGACACCTCTTCAATATGGCTCCGTTGCATTCCTACTTTGTCTTAACAATAAATCTCAGTGCGCAATTAAAAATCCATGAGTGGAAAAGAGTTCACTGTTTACAAACAATAATAAATATTGGACAATATAAACAAGATGACGAGTTACATAATTTTATAATAATTTAAGTTGTTAAATAATTTGTTTCTTGAAAATATCGTTCTCTCTCAAATTTAGGGAATAATTTGTCAAGTCTCAACAGAATTATAATGATGTATAATGTAAAATACACTTTGCTTCATGTTCAGTTTAGCCAGTTTAGAAATATTTATAAAATATCTTCAGCTTCTACTCAATGTTTAGACTGGAGTTATTAACGTTGCAAGGTCGATGAATTGTAACTTTTTATATTAGTTGAACCAAAGACACGATTAATAAAAAGTTGATATAGTTAAAAAAAAATAGTAGATAATGAAAGGATAATGTAACGTTAAATATAGTCATAATAAATCGTTCAAGGGGGGATATACAAAGCATAAACAAACGTCTTAGAATATTTTCAAAGAGCTACTAGTATTTGGAAAACTTTTTAGCAGCAACACAGTTTTCTTTGTTTTGCTAATCTCATTACTTAAGATTCTTTATAACCCAAAGTTGCCCACTTTTGCGCCTATAAAAGAAGCAAAACACAGGCTACAGCAGTCATAGAGTTCTACTTGTCAAAACAGTCGAGCTGATAAGAAGAGTGAAGCATTTCAACATGGATTTTAAACTAGTTTTTGTCCTTGGATGTATGTTTTTAGCAGGTCTTGCTACAGCTGGTAAGTTGAGTAAATACTTTTAGAGATTCCACGCCGATGCCTTCACTTTTTTTGTGAAGGGATGCGGCATAAGTTTATTAGAAAAATTATACAATAGCCTTTTAATATATAGAATTTTTAAATAAGTTGTTATTTAGTGGAATAATATACTATAATAAGTGTAAAACTAAGCCGAGTTCTCTCATTGTATAGATGAATTTAGAAATTATGAATACAGTCAAGACGACGAAACTCAAGCAGCTATAAACAAACAAGCAATGATTGACGGACAATTAAAGATGGAAGACCAAAATTCTGAAACTTCTATGGCTCTCACAACCCAAAGCGATGAAAGTGACCCAGACTCTATCAAACACAAAGGCTGTAAGTTGATGACGTCATCGTACTACCTATAGGTGCGATTCCGATCGCCGCCACAGAGTAATGTGCTGGTTTCGGTGCAATAATATAGACTTATATAGTTCTGCTTTTATTTCATTCGTTTAGTTTGTCATTGGGGTATTGCAGTTTGGTTCAGACCCGGAGTCAACGTGCGATGTAACTGTATGAGATGGTAAGATCAGGACAAACGAATTTATACTGAAGACGTCGCCTGGACGTTCTTTGGAAATTATTGAACGTATACAGGATACTTTTCTTTTGAGATGAGTTATCTGAGAACATTTTTCCACTTCTCTTTTAGTACTTGTAAAACTGGAGGAAACTGGGACTGTAACTATCACTTCCCCTTCTGTCCATACTACTGTAAGTTTCATTTATTCTTTGATAACTTTCTTCATGAATTCACATGCTCATGTTGTCAACAAACAAGTTTACCTACTTTGCCAAGTTTTTTTGACGAGTTCAAGTGCACGGCGAACAAGTCTTTCTCGACAACTTTCTTGCCGTCGCGTTGACATGTTTGAATGCTGTGTGCACGAAGAACAAGCTTTCCTTGACAATTTCACTGTTTTATGAATACGACGAAAAAGCTTCCGTGTCACAAGTAAAGCTGGCATGCACGACTGTCATTCGAAACAAGGCTTCATTGCCTTTAGTAGAGAAAAACATTTCATCCAAATATACAGCCGAAGTTTCAC
This sequence comes from Phenganax subtilis, assembly GCA_025434845.1. NCBI lineage: Eukaryota > Metazoa > Cnidaria > Anthozoa > Malacalcyonacea > Clavulariidae > Phenganax > Phenganax subtilis. Next base: position 24,420 of record JAOBYK010424234.1, read on the forward strand.
CCGTTTGTAAAAGTGGGGCTGAAGGAGGGAGAAGCCTTCATGTAGAGTATCAAGACTAACGAATCAATCTCTATTCAATTTTTTTAGACTGTAGTAACAGCATCTACAATCCCTCAACTCAAGTCTGTTGTTGTGGTAAAACGTTCGACAAGAAAGCCAATTGGGCGTGCTGTGGTTACTCCTACTACGACACAGCATCCAGCAAATGCTGTAACTATTTCTCTGTCAAACCCAAGAAAGCTGCTTGCCCCCGCTTCAAAATCTAAACTATCCAACTCTGCTCTGAATTCTTCAAGCTCACAATCACTTGTTTTATTAAAGGAACTACTATGGTTTATAATATTAGTGACATCATAACTAAAGCTTAGTTTCTATATAGTTGCCAATACTTTTTCAATTTTTTTATCATTATATTTCAAGAAAATTGCCTGCAACAGAAAAACGATTTTTCCTACAAAGTAAACACACAGTAAAGCTCACTGACGTTGGTGACTATATGAAAACTTGTCCAGAAGTCAACAGTGTAATTTGAATATCTAACCCTTATTTAACTATTCATCATGTAAATTTTCTTCTAAATGATTAAATGATAAAAATCAAGTTTTTGTTGTGCCAAGTGCGCTGGCTTCTGACATAGACTGACAAACACTACAGTACCTTTCCCCCATCATTCATGCCAAAATCATGATCATCCCAAACACCCACTACAGTTATGTTGGATTTTAGAAATTCCTGAAATGCACAAATATATTCATATAACACAAATTATGTAAACGTTAAAGAGGTTTTGCCACCCCAATATCCTGATGCATTTTCTCAAAGTAAAAACTGGTGTCTGGCACAATTCAGAGATATTTTCATTACCTGATAGTCTGGATGATGTTTTTGTCTTCTAAAATATTTCGCCATTAGTGGCAATGGAGAAGGTGTCCAAACAAATGGCAGCAGTCGAGTATCACCATATGCAGCTGTCAAAATTTTTTTTAAACAGCTATTGAATGCTTTATTCAAATTGAGCACGATGAGTACATATTTTAGTATAATGAAACTACCAAGAAATAAACAGCAAATATCAAAAGATTGATTCGCAAATAGATCAATACAAAACCTTCCAAGTTTACCAAGTCTCCAGACCATGTACACACAGGGAATAGTCAACAACCAGACAAAAGACTTAGAAGTTACAACAAATGTTATGGATGTGATCAAAAAGTATTTTACTTTCAAAACCCTACTTCTCAGTATAAAATACATCATGTTTTTTAGATAGATTCCACATATAAACTATGCTCAGATTTTTCCAAACCATAGATTTTTCAGCTGTGAAATTGAATTCAATGAACATTTAATGTGATCATGTGTAAAATGACTCATACCATCGCCAAGCCATACCCAGAGATCTGGATGTTGATTTAAAACATGTTTCCAGACATATTGAGGCCTCTCATGCCATTTTTGTTCACTAAACATTCCACTGTAAAGAGGTTAAAAAAAAAACACAATTATCCTATCACACTAGTTGTCAATATGCTGACCACAATTTTTATAAACAAAAATAGTCTGAGGTTGGAAAGTGTAAAATACATCAAGAATACCAGGGATGTGATCAAGAGTGCACTGCTAGAACCTAGCAAGTAAAATATCTGGCATTAGACTGCAAAAGGATAAGACACAGCAATGCCTAAACAGCAGGTGCAAGGGATGCAGCTGCCTGCCCTTTTGACGTATTGGACTAAATGTTCACTTGTTATTGAATCACAAACAAGTGAGGAACGAACGAATGTGGACCATACCAAAAATGAGTTAACAAAATACTATACATGTCTTAAAAGTTATGTTTATTACATGTACATAGTTTTGAAATCATTACTTTCATTCACTGTAAGTGTATAGATTGTTGCAGAATAAAAAAGTATAAAAATTCAAAGTATTGCCTTTTACTGTATGGACTTGGTGGCATGCATGCACCTATCTACAATCAAAGAGTGCTCCTTGATGTGACATGCCCCCCCCCCTCACCTTGCCCTTTAGTTGTTGATGACCTTAGCTTCCCTGCAGTCAGATGAACTGCAAGTCAAAAAATATCACCACAAATGGTTGCAATCGTACATCTACTACTTACTTCATACAACTTCCAAATGAAATTCTACTAAGGGATTTGTTCTCGTACACAAAATCTGATCTGCTACCTTCCATGCATACAATTATATCAGCATACAAAATTAGACTACAAAATATAAAAAATAGTGCACTTTTCCATAAAACCATCTTTATATATTCTTGCACTAATTTCTCTCAACAGATTTCACGGTATCAACTAGTCATATGATTCAATTCTTGACCAGGTAACGCCAGTTACGATAATACGAAAGACAAATTTCTGTTCAAAACTTTCAATTTTTCATACATCCTTGATTCCGTGAAAGCACGAGTTAAGCCGTCAACCTGCGTGCAGGTAATGCGCTCTGTCATGGTCTCACGGCGGGGTCATAGTTGTCATAGCTAGCCACTGTCATAGTTCTGGCCACTTGTTCTGGCCACAGTGAACCACACTAAAATAATGCTGAGAAGACAGTGTTGGGGGGCATCCACTGAGCTGACTGCACGTCTGACCAGATCATAGTTGCCAGCAATAGAAATCAACAACGGTTTAGAGTTCCAGTTGCCACCATACTACTCTCTTTGCTGTTTCCGTGAACGTGTGAAATACCACTGATGGAACTGCGAAATGAAGTATCCAATTAAAAATCGCTACCCGTATTCCAGCGATTGTGCATGGAACTAGAAATTTAAAAAAAATTTCGATAATAAAGACACATGCAAGTGGCACATCGTTAAAAATATACTACAGTGTTTATAATCTTTATGTATACGTACAATCAGGGCAGAATAAACAAAATAATAGCAAAATTCCAAGAAAGTTACTAAGCTCGAACTTTCTGAGCTAGGAAGCCTAAGCAAACAATTGGTGTGTTTCAGTAGATGGCAACGAATTGCGCAGCAAAGCAAACCAACCAAACTTATTCTCGTTTGTTTACGGGTTTTCCACTGCATATCTTTCTGTTTATCACGATGCAATATACACGGCTACTGGCACTACACGTATATCTATTTGTTGCAGAAAGTTGTGGTACCACTTCATACTCTTGTACAATAGCGCTACTAACATTCAGCGGTGCCAAAGTCGTTTGTTCTAGTAATACTGTACAACATAACGTGGTATTAGGGAACATCGTATCAGATACATACATTTTTGTAGAACGTATTATAGTAACAAAACCAACCTGTACAACACAGTGAGCGGTTGAAGTCAGCGTCATTCGTAGCTTCCACACCATCAGTTTATTCGCTTCAGTTATTGTCTGATTGTGAAGTGCATGTAAAGTGCTGTAGTTCTGTTTCTCGTAGTTCAAAACAGTTTCAGTACCGGCCAACAAGTTTGCAAATTTTGTTACGTAGTTATACTGCATGCGCGCTTATGAACCAACTAGTATTGCATAACACAGAACGGTTACATATGTTGGTAACGCTATATTTTTTTATTTTATATATTTTATTTATTCATATTTAAAATCATTCTTTTATTTATTAATTGCAGCTGACTAGAAATGTAAAGATAAAATTTTTACTTTTCCCTCACAATCCAGTAACTCAGATTTTTTTGCCTCCGAAGACAACTTTGCCGTGGGTGATTCAGAACAACGCAATGAACTCATACAGCCGCTTCGAGGGAAAGCACAGACATTTCTTCTAGACGAAGCTAATTGATTGCTAGTAAGAAGGAAGTAATGGAAAAGAGAACGTTTGTGTAATATTTAAACCAAAATTAAAAACATTTTATGGTACTAAAAAACTATGTCACGTTTATTACGATCTCTACACAGCTAATTCATTTGTAATGCAAACATTTAACAAGCATGCTTATTTAGTAAACATTACTTTATTGTTTAACACTATGTTTTAAATAGTTGTATGCTTTAGACAAAGGCACAAGCCCACCCATCTGCGCCACACAGTTCGTTCGGTAACGGAAACTGTAATTTCATACAGTATTCAAGTCAATTAAGTTCAGTAATCAGGTATTCAGTATTGTTTCCAACAAAATGTTATCTAGTACATTCGGTTAAAGATACTAGTTACCAGGTGGAGCAGTTAGTCAACTATGCTGTTCGATAAGTCTATTGTACTAAAATAAGATAGTTCATCCAGAGCGCGTAACTGTTTCGTTGGAATACGTCAACAATCAAGGTACAAGTAATCACACAAAATCTTAATCTAACGAAATCAATACCTCTTGCGACCAAGCACAACAAGATTCACCAACACACTTGGGCTTTCTTTAACATTTCACACGCGCGGTCGTTTCCTAGAGCCCTCGTTTTTTGGAGGATCAGCGTGGAGGACTTTTACTTTCATACCCAAAACTTCCTGCTCATTCAGAGCAGTAATGGCAGCATCAGCTGAGACCTTACTGGAAAACTTTGCATAACCAAAATTACGATCACCTACCATCCATATATCAATAAGGTCTCCAAAACGACTAAAGACATCTTTAAGAACCTGCTCAGGAGGCGCTCGCGGCTGACAGACTATAAATAACCGGGCGGCCACTTCAGCGCTGGGATCAGCAAATGGTTGCGGGTTAGGCAGGACGGCGGAAGTGTATGCTGCGGATGTACCAGGTGCTGTTGTAGCATCATTAGCTGGTGCTGCTTGATAGAATGATGTAGCTGCTTGGTTAAACATACCTGGATTAACTCCAGCCATGACTGAAGAATTGAATGGGTTAAACCCAGAATACGACTGCACAGCTGGACCACTTGCCATGGTTGTAGATGCCGTTGCTTGTACACCGTTAGAGCCGCTCTTGTTTCCATGATGACTATTTGTATTTTCATCGGCAAACTTCACAACAAGTCTTGACCCAGGTGGGTATTCAAAGCCATTGAGCTTTTCTTTTGCATAGATTGCCGACCCCATAGACTTGTACATGACATAAGCGATGCCACGTGATTCATGCGTGTTAAAATCACGTTTTAGATCACAATAGTCCATGCCAGGAATGAGATCGAACAAAGAAGAGATCTGGTCATGAGTGACTGACGGGGAAATAATGACGAACAGTCGTTTGTTGCTGAAGGATGATGCAAGAGAGTTGGCAATTCCCTCAGTGACAGAAGCTTGAGCTGCCATCAACGAAGTGGCAGAATTGCCTTGATCGTGCATGCCAGGAAAAGAGAAAGCTTGTTGATCCAAGAAGGGGTTCACTGGCACGCCTTGCATGGCTGCAGCAAATGCAGACATGGCACTCTTCTCTTTCTCAAGTTTCTGTTGTTTTAATTTGGAAGACTTTGGTTCAGCAATCACAGCTTTAAGAGACGCATCACAACTTTCAATCGCCAGAGCAGCCGTCACTGGCTTGTTAAATTTCACATAACCAACACCTTTTGATTCTCTGGTCTCACGATCTCTGACTATTTGCGTGTAGTCAATGTCACTCTCGTAATCGCTAAACTTTTCGCGTAAGTCAGCCTCGTTAAAAGATTTAGGAACAACAACAAATATACGACTGAGATCTGATTCGTTTTGTACGTCATGTTGCTTTCCTGGTGTTTTTGATTGTGCAATCATGACCTAGAACAAAATGAAAATTATGTTTGTTGTTTCCGAGGTTGATAGTAATAGTAAACTTAGTTTTTGTGGAGCAGTGATGCACGTGAATTTCTGGAGGTAAACCTCTGCAGCTACCACCAACACTTTCAGGAAACATTGCTCAGTCATGCAATTTCTGGCCTCCTTTAAATTGGAGCCCCTTCTAGAATGGAAATCTGAGGGCAATTTGGCTGCCTTAGGCAAAACCCACCCTTTTTCTCAAGTAGTACTGGTATCTGAGTTAGCTCAGTGATCTAAGTTACCATGGGTGAGACTCCCACCACTTCAGCCATAATCAATGTCATACCCCTAAAAGTGGCTGAGCCAAATCAGGAGTGTGATTTTTTTAAAAATTGTCTACCACGCAATCATTTGGCTGCAGATTGAGAGAAGTTTGCCACTCTAGCTACTTATGAGAAGCAAAGTTATACTTGTACAGTTGTACAGTCAAAAATAATAGTAAGATTTAAGCCAAATGCCCCACTATGAAGGCTCTGTGATGTGTGAAAGCGGGGGAGGCCCAAAAGCAGGCAAACAACATCAAGCTACCACAATATATGAAGTAAGACCCAAATTCACTTAATTATTTAATATCAGGCACATACATGTCTACTTTTATGTATCTACTTCATCTTTACATTTTTCCCCTTTGCAGTCAACACTACAGTAGCTTGCAAAACAAAATATGGTAAACTGCTTTAAAACCCACTTTTGCTACAGCTCAAAGTACCTGTGAGAAAAAGTTTGCTTCAAAGGTTCAAAACTAAATAGCAGATGATTTTTTTAAGAGGCAACTAAAACATGGACTAGCTTAGTGCTGTGCGCCGGAGCCGGAGTTTTGGCATATTTTGCCGGAGCTGGAGTTTGTTCAGCTCCGGCAAAACTCTGGCAGCATTTATTTCTGCTGCAGTCTACCTTCGGACTTCGGCAAACGTCCCACTAAATTTGATAAATGTCCGATCAAACACGATTAGTATGATTAGTATAGACAAAGAGCAAAATTTGCGTGAAAGTACTTCATTCCACGAATGACAGTGCTTCCACTTTACGTGAAAAATTTCCATGAAAGTTCGAATTTTTACGATATTGCCGGAGCAACAAAATTTTTTGCCAGTGCCAGAGTTACTTTTCCCGGAGCCGGAGTTTTTCTGGCCGGAGGTGAAAAACCCGGAGTTTGCACAGCACTAGACTAGCCAACTAGTAATAAGCTATATTTAACATAGCAATGATATTATACTCTGCTGTATCATTTCTATGTGTGTTGTTTTGCATTATCTTAAGCAAGAGCATGCAGCGAGCTTTTTTCAATGTTGTATAGTCCCTAATTCTTTCAAAAGTTCAGGAAAGTATGCAGACAAGTAAGAACAACATACAGATTTAGAAGTGCACTAAAAAAGCTTAATTTGTTTTTTTGCCATGTTCCAAGCAATTTAAGATTCACCAAGCTGAACTATTAAAAATATTCCAATACTTCAAGGAGTGAAAGTCCACACACTTGCAGAAAGTTTTGGTAGAATTATAGCAGCCATATTGGCATACACAGGCAGGCGCACAACAGCTTACGCTTTTCTCCACCATTACTGACACAAATGCACAAATTTCATCTCTAATGCACGCAGTGCAGTTTAGGCGACACCAGGATGAGGCTAGGATGGGGTTGCAGGGTTAGCGATCATAATGTAATACATTTTTGGATGGCTAACAGCATAAGGTGTCCGCTAAACTGCAACTAGTCCCATGCATGCTATTGGACTAGACTCAATTTTTTGAGGCACAGAAAACTACAACTAGTTTCATTAATTTTAATAGAACATAAAAAAACAATCTGGTATTGTACTAGACGTAAATACCTTTATAGTTTTTGAATCATTACCAATACTCTTCCCGTCCAAATATTCAATAGCCATAGCTGCTGAAGACGCTTTTGAGTACTTGACGAAGCAAATGCCCTTGTTCTCTTTTGTCACTTTATCTTTCACCATTCGTACGTCCTCGATCGTGCCGTACGCAGAAAACGCATTTTTGACTTCTTCTGAGGTCACACCACGTCCACAGACGATAAAAACACGAGAAAACGGCGGATAATCTTGATCTACGCCGCTAGAAAATGAAGAACTTGACGACTGATTCTCGAACGCCATGTTGGATTTTTGGTACCCGCTACACACGTGACGCAACGGGCAAAAAGAATGTGTTGCATGCTGGGAAATTACGTTTGGAACAACGGCCTGACGTCATAGAGCTTGGCATACTGTTTGTGTTTGAAAACGAGCGTAAGTTCAATCAATGTGCTTGGCTTCCTTCTCGAAAGCGTTCCTAAATGGACAGTTCCACACTGCTGTTCCAGATGCTCAGTAGGCTATTTTCTATTCAGGTTAATTTTTTGAACCCCTGAAAATATTTACCGGCATTCCTCGATCCCCAGGGCCTAGGCTGAGGCTCAAGTACAGAACTGTGGTCTAGAGTGAACCAATATGTAGGAAAGTATACGAAACTTTGTACGGAACGTTCTCTACTCATCGTGACTTTTTTCGGAGAGTTACTGTATATAGAATCTGCGATCGCAAGTAAAAAATAAACAAAGTGAATTTTGTAGTCTTAATATAGACTATGGTATCAGTTAAAAGTTCAGTACGCATGCCATTCAGAGTTGGATTTTTAATAAAACTATATTCACAATAACGCCTTTTGTTTCGAGATGGCTCTATGTGTCTGTGGAAGTGTACGTGTTAAAAACTACGGAAGACAAGGAATGATATCTGACTGGTTGTAAAGTGTAATTCTGATAAAGTCAACAAATTCTCGACCTCCAGAGATCGTCCAAGAATGGTTGCCTGTAGATGTTTCAACGTCTAAAGTTGTTCGATTCTTGCTAAAGTACTTTGTATCGTCCGGTCGGCTGCGGTGTGTGATAGGAACTCTGAAAATATAAAATTTATGAAGAGCTACTGCAGCATCGTTGAATAAATGAGTCGTGCATTCATGACTAAATGCTTGGCTTACCTGACGAAGCAATTCTTCTTTAAGAACTCGTTTGATTTCCAATTTAGCAATTGAAACAGATCGTTCAGTAGGACCTTGACGTATGGGGAAAAAATGATTTCATTGTTTTAACTCATGAAGTGCTAAAAGAATCAAGAAGTAAGACACGAAGTTGCACTTACCTTCGATGTATAAATATATTTTTCTATCGCCTTCTTCCAGCTGTCCCCCTATAAATAACAAAGAAAGTTTGATACAAAATTGATAATTTAGCATAATAACAGTCATGAGAGTAAATACGGTTGGAGGTAGAGATCGTAAACATTGACTAGAATTAAGTAATTGGTTCATCACTTGTTTTCCAATATCACATTTAAAAAACTCCCTCCCAGTGTCATCATTTCGTGGTAATGTGAAATATCTTTAAAGGCCGACACACGCCGGACGCGATTCGGCAACGCGACGCAATTTTTCGACTTTCATTGACCATGGTAACTTTGATTCTAGTTGAGATTCTCCAGATATTCATATTAAGACGATATAATACTTTTAGTTAGACATGTCTTTTAAAATTTTCTTCCATGGATAGACTCATTCGCTTTCAAAATTTGAGAAACCGCGTCGCGTTGCCGAATCGCGTCCGGTGTGTGTCGGCCTTAAAGTTTGAACCATATAACTACCTGGAGGGAGATAAGTTCCACGCACTGTTACAGCTGCTTCGGAATATTCAGTAATTTGAGACAGTGTGTCCTGTAAAAGAAAACAGTAAGACTTTCATTGACTTGCTGGTGTCTTGAACATTGCCACAAAAGAAATGAGATAGCCCGCACCTTAGATGTGATCTTCCAACGAGCTTGTTGTGGGAAAGAATTGATTTCAATTTCATCCTCATAACGATCTTCTGATGATGTCGTTTCTTCTTCTTTCTCGGGTTCAACTGGGATGTAGTTCAGTTTATTGTTCACTTTTTCAGCAAGTTGTTTTGCTAGACCAAGCCCCTGAGAAGAAAATTTTTGAGCATTATCGATCGCACGCGTTTGGCGAACCAAATATCAATTGTATAGCAAGATGATCTTGAATTCTCACTGAAAATCTTCCATTAAAGAACAAATATCCATCGTACTAACCGACATTTTACTGACAGTTTCACCCTTCATAATTTGACTAGTGGCTTGCTGGGTCATGTCCAAATTCTAAACCATTGAAATGATATAACGATGAACAGGTTGAAATTTCAAAGCGCATGTCGTAAAAAAGAGTCACTATATCTTCCAACCACCAGAATATTAATTTTCTCAGTGCTCAGAAATCCCTACGAAAACATTCATATTATCTACTAATAATTGCTTTGTTAATAACTAGTTTTAAACTGTTCCATTTCGGCAGTTGAGAACGATCATGACTCCATCTTTACTGCCAAATAGACAGGTATGTGCCGTAATATTGAGAAAAACCGTAAGTAGTAGATAGACTGCAAGTGCAGGTTTAACGAAACAAAAACTCGTTCACAGATAGCAAGAGTAAGTTGAGTTTGACGCCTTAGTTAATACCATATAAATTAATATTACTTAATTCAGTATAAGTGAATAGTTACATTTCCGGAGCTGATCTTTTCGTTGATTTTTGCAGCTATGCTTGCAGCAAGATTGAGTTTGGCTGAAAATATTTCAAAATGAGAGTGAGTTATAATTAGCTGAAAATCTCAGTCTCTTATTCGATGGAACGTGTTTAATCGCAGAGACCACGGAGACGGGGGGGCTTTAGCCCCCCCCCCCTTACATATTTCATTGGCCAAAATTATTAAAGTCTTTCACTAGTGAAAAGGATTGTCTTTATAATTGCAAGTCTCAAATTTGTTACTTTCTATGACGATAGTCTCAGAGATTTTTGTTATAAAGTTTCACTCAAAATGCAGGTAATAGCGTTAAAGAGTTACAGAAAATTAAAAATGTTCCTTTGAGGTTCTATTTATGAGGCTTAGCCCCCCCCCCCTGGGACGGTCTGCAGGCCCTGTAATCGACGCAATATTATAGTACCTTTTTGTGCCCCTTTAATAGCTTCTGGTTGATTGGCGCCAGGAACAGGAACTGGTACTATACCCGGTTTCTTTAACGATGGTTTATTACTGAAGGCTTTAGCAATGTCCTTATCAATCTAATAGAAATATAAGAACTATCGTTGAGACTGCATGACTGCAGGAGTTTGCAGAATGAACCATATTAAAGTATCTTTATAAAAATCTGCATGATTTCGAACTAGAATAAGGAGAGTAAATAGGACAAATTTAAAGATTTCGACGTATTCTTTTTATTGGAAAGATCACTGTTGAATAAAAGTGTGAGCCAGTTTCGATTTAAGCAGCAGAGTAGTAAAGAACGTTTCAGGTGAGCTTTTTCAAACTCTAGAATTTTCCCGGCACAGAGCACGCAACCTTACCTGGTCAGCGGCTTTATCTGCTGCTTCAGCTTCATCATCTGAATCTTGCAGTCCCAGTGCCTAGGAAAATACACTAATGTTGTATGATGTAATACATTTAAAGCATCCAAAATAGCAGCAAAAATAGAACTACTGTTTCAGGGTAACGAGAACTTTTCTCGTTTCCGTTGCACAAACCACTGGGACCAAAATAATAAAAAAGTTAGGCCAACAGATTTACCCATTTTTGCATTTTCTTTGCTTCGTTAACTTGGTTTTTCTCCGCTTCGTCGAATTTAAAACCTACAAAAAGATCACAAACATTTCAAGTTATAAACCGATGTAGTAGAATATTTTAAATATAAATACAAACAACTAGTACAGGTACCTTTGCCAGAAAAACCGCTGTTTTTTACAATGCTCTTTCCTTCCTAAAATTATGTTATTCATCCAACAATTTAAAGAATTCAGGGATTAGATTGTCTACAAGTATATGATCATTGAGTTCTAGATTTGACTACGAGTAAGGCCACATCCCCGTGCCCAGGGATTCTTGATCAATTTTTCGAAGCCCATTTGGCGAGGATGGTATGAAAACTAGAACTAGAGATCTCAAGGAGAGTGCAAAGTTTCTTAGATCTTTACAACATTTATCCAACTGCCACTCTCTTTTAAATCCCAGCTTTT
>JAOBYK010424235.1:0-14984 GCA_025434845.1 Phenganax subtilis
TTTATGAGAGTAGTCTCTGCCCTGATGAATCAGTACATTGAACTCCTGTCGCTCCTCTTGAGCTTTGAATTTCAGCCAATAGACACACTTTTATTAGCAAATTAAACATTAAAAAAACTCTCTTACCATTCTATTTTCTATATCCAAGGTCAAAAGCTGGATTCACCGCATACGTTCGCTAAAATGTGCGATTTAGGGGCTGCAGTCTACAAATTCCCTCTATATTTTCTAGAACGCTGGCCAGAATGTTCTGGCCAGAGCAATGGCGGCCGTGAACCGGAAGCCGCTGTCGGCAGTGCTTCAACGGTGGATAAGTCTAAATTTTAAAACGCTTTCTCATATGCTTAAATTTTCCAATCCAACCTTATGCATTAAACCAATAGTTAGATACATAAATGTTGCTATCAGTTTAAAAAAATTCAGTTGGGTTGCACAAAGGAAAGTATAAATATGATTTATATTTTGAGCTTATCCGCCGTTTAAATTTAACGGACTTCGTACAACCGGGCCCAGAATGTTAGAAGCAATTTGTGCTAATATTGAAATACTGTAGATTGTTGGCGCTGTTGTAGCTGTCCTCTTCTGTAGAGCGAGAGAAGGGACGTCACGTTTTCATACGGGGACCGGCAGCGTTGCGAGAGTAACGTACACTAGAGTTGCATAACGTTGTCGAAAGTCTGCGAAGACATAACGATAATTTAAGCAGAATAATTAAAAATGGTGTGGCGCAGGTTTAAACCGAATTTTCAAAAAGTGTAATTGTCATACTCAAAAGAGGATTACACGATTGGACTGAGCCGGACGGCGCTCTGCTTGCATAAAGAACACGGATAAACGTATGGTACAATTCATTAATTTTGCATTAACATGACACGTGTTTAGCATTGACATATTACTTGATTTTAGAAGTATTAAAAAGAAATTAAGGTATTGGCTTTATTGTCCGTCTATATATACGAAAATTTTCTCCGTCTTGTTCCTTAGCCATGGTCTCTTCTGCATTGGCTCAGACCATAAGCTCATCTTCGTGTGGTTTCGCCCAATTTCTACAACCTGAAGAGTCGTGCATTAGTTTCACAGACCAAGAGTCCTAGTCATTCATCCAGATGCCAGGACGGGCTCAGTCAGTACTATTGCACGATGTCGTGTACATTTCTAGGACAACGCACCCTTCGTACACGACACAAACGGCATGACACGATCCGGCTTTCTTTAGGCATTCAGGAATAGTTGCATCCAACTAGGTAATATTATTCACAGGTTGTTTGTAGTTTTTTTTCAAGTATTTGTGTGAGTTCTCAAAAAGTGTTCTCCTTCCTTACTTCGGAACTTGCGACATTGCAACTTACATCATTTATTATGACATGCTGTAATATTGCATGTAGAGACGTAACTCCTTCTTTGTTTTTTCCAGTGCGAAGCAAGTGACGTTGAGCTATGATGTTTGATAACATAAAAGACTACGTGTCTCCCAAAAGATTCAGCGTCGTGGCATACCTATGTGTCACTTTCCATTTCTCCTGTGGAATTGTATTTTCAACAATTTCGAAATCTGTTAGAGATAGCGAGATGGACAAATTCATTTGCGCAGTCGATACAAATTTTCCTGCTCTAAAAGTGCACATCGAAAAAGATTGTCTTGCGATATATGATGACGTCTACAACTCTCCCTTGAGATTTTCCTCTTTCGTTCCGTTCAGTTTTGGATTACTATTTGCCGTCAGTATCGTGTATTGGTTCATTGTCACCTCTCGTTTCGTCGAAATCGAAAAATTGTCGAACAAAAGCAAACAATACAAAACTGGTGCGAACGGAAAGAGCAAGCAACAAGACCGAAAACCGTTTTATGTCTTCTCTTTTTACCTGGGTCACCTAGTAGCTCGCTTTGTTTTCAGTACACTACTCATCATTCTCCAGCAGACATTGTTGTATTCCAGTGGTTTTGAAACGGAGTTCAATTGCGTTTACCAAGACTTAGCCAAAGGCAGTCAAAATGTAACTACGGCAAAGAACGCAAGTATTGATCTGTCGAGTGTGACATGTAAGAACTTTACGGCGCTCGATAAAGAATTGTATGGAAGAATGGTTTGTGTCTGCAATGCTATTTTTGCCATCTTTGCTCTGGGAGAGGTGATCTATCTGATCTTCTGTCAACGTTGTCATACGTGGTCTTGCGATGCTGAGTTTGTCGTAGTATATTTTCTTCAACAGCAATACGACCGTGAGTATAGTCGGTTAACTGGAGTAACAGTGGATAATTCCACCTTGACGATAACCGAGATTTACAAGAAAAAAGTATTAGAAGCTTCCCTTACACCGGACATAAACTATGGACCAAATACAAGTTTAGATGAGATGTTTATTGATGTTCTTATTCAAAGTGGACAAGCTCCTCACCAGTTTTGTAAAAACATGGACAGACATGAGATCTATGACGTGTATATGAAAGTTCCTAAAGACTCAATACGCTTAGAAAAAATTAAGGATTTATTTTATCCCAACCGGGATACTGAAGACAAACTACCACGGACCATTTTAGCACTTGGACGGCCAGGAATTGGAAAAACCGTTTTGACCAGAAAACTTATGCATGATTGGGCAAAAGAAGTTGATGGATTTTATTGTGATAAAATAGCATTTTTCTTCAAATTCAGATGGTTCAATTTTGAAGAGCTAAAAAATCTAACCCTAAGAGAACTCCTTCGTTATGGTTGTGAACTGGAGGAAAACGAATTTGAAAGTCTCTTGGATGAGATTTCTAATGAGACGAAGAATGTTATTCTTATTTTTGATGGTTTCGATGAGGGTGTTAGCAATCTCCAGGAATTTCAAAATTGCTTAGATAGGTCAAGGAAGTATTCCAATGAACCCGATGTTTCAATGTCAGCAATGTTACTCTTTATGAAATTAATGTTTGGCCACATGCTGAAAGATGCCACGATATTGGTTACCAGCAGACCCACCGCAAGCGAGTTTTACTCGAAATTTGCCTTCCAACGAAATGTTGAAATTCTCGGATTCACTTCAGAAAAAATTGAAAAATACGTTGAAACTTTTTGTGTCAATTACAACCGCACTAATCTAAAACCAGAAATATGGACTTACATCACATCATCATCAGAACGGATGAACTTATGTTATGTTCCTGTGACTTGTTTCATAGTTTGTGTCACTCTGTTCAACCGTCTCATCGATGTAAACAATGACAATCCTCTCCCGACAACATTGACTGAACTGTACGAAGAAGCTTTAGTATACTTCAATAAGTATCACGATCGCAATGAAAACGAAAATGACCTAAAGAAGCTTCAAGATTTGGCTTTCTTTGGTATAGAAAATGACATCCTCGTTTTTCGTGGCGAGTTGGCAAATGAGAAAATGAAAGAGTGTGGTTTGATTCATTGTTTACCCAAGCCAATCTTCCAAATTCAAGTCCAGTTTTGCTTTATTCATTTAACCATGCAAGAATTCCTTGCTGCAAAGCACATAGTGGTAACAAAAAAACCTGAAGAGATCAACCAGTTCATTTCTAGCCAGTTTAAGGAAGGAAAATGGCATCTGGTGCTTCAGTTTCTTGCTGGATTGTTGGGAAAAAAAATCAAGATATCTAGTCAATTCAGATGTTGTGTTTCATCGTTTGCGCAACATTTCGAAGTCGACATTGATGGTGATGATGTTGTATGCCCGCTTACTCCTGATACAGTTCTCGGTATGAAGTGCGTTATTGAAATGGAGAGTGACGAAATTCTGGTCGAAACTGCTACGACTTCTCTTCTGGAATACGTTACCAAACTGGACATGAAAGCTACTCCTACACTTTCTCCTAGTGATTGCGCCGCTGTAGTGCTTGTTTGCAAGCATTTAAAGATGTTAACTACTTTCTACGCTTATGGAATAAGTTTTGGCTGTTTGGTGGAAGCCACAAAACTGTTACAAGGAAGATGTATAGAAGAACTTGTGTTAGATTGGAATGATGTTGAGGACTTTAGGTTGCAAAATGTCCTTGATGAGTTAAAAAGTGAATGTCATTTAGATCATGAACATTCTGAACTTACTATATTGAGCCTTTTTAAGAACAATATTACTGATGCTGGCTTCTTAAAGTTATTGCAGCATCTTAAAGTTCATGGTAGTGGACTTCAAGAGTTACACATCGGTGAAAATCAGATCACCTCGAGTGGAATGTCTGCCTTTAGTGACGTTTTGGGTGATGAGGCTTGTAATCGACTGAAAGTTCTTGACATTTCTGGTAATGATATTGGTAATGATGGTGCTTGCTATCTATTTAAAGCGTTGATTGAAAGTCAGTCTAAACTTAGGAGTGTAAATTTTAATAATTGTTCTTTAACCAGTGAATGCGTATTCTTTTTGACGAAGGCTCTCAGTGGCGAACATTGTGAAATAACAGAGATTTCTATTGGTGACAACGAAATAGGTGATACTGGCGTGCGTGTTTTATGTGAGGCATTTCAGACAAAGAATTGTAAACTTGCTGATTTGAATCTGCATTATTGCGAGTTAACAGACGAATGCATGCCTTTCTTACGCGAAGCTCTTAAACATGGACTGTGTAACCTTAAGAAATTGAACATTGGTGCTAACGATATTGGTGATTGTGGTGTACGTATGTTGTGTGAGGCTCTTACAACAGAGGAATGTAAGCTTGCTAACTTGAGCCTTAGCTCTTGTTGGTTAACAGATGAATGCATGCCTTTTATCTGCCAGGCTCTTGGAGATAAATATTGTTACTTAACTGACCTTAGTTTAAATAACAATAAGTTTGCAGGTTCACATTTATCGTTACTCGTGGACGCTCTCAAACTTGAGCATTGTCGTCTTCAATGTTTGGATATCAGTTTCAATCTGCTTACAGAAGAAGGTAAACAGTTGCTTGTCGATACGATGGAATTTGAGCATTGTAATGCTAGAGGCCTGAATATACGCTGGTGAGGGTCTATGGAGGAACATAAAGGATGGCTTGTATGTATTTTCAGGCTTCATGTTATTAGGAACTCAGGAAAAGTAGCTTTTGTATTGATGTTTTTGAAAAGATAACTCCTTGAGCGTCGTCCTAGCGCGAGTGGGTCTCAAGTCGCATTTACAATTGAGCTTTTTTGGTCGAATGATAAATGCCTAATTTGATAATGCCGAATTTGAACGATAAATGCCTGACAAAATAGATATGATTCATGTAATATATTAAAAAGAAATATTGCATGCTCATATAGCATCTGTGTCACAGTATAGGAAAGAACCAGAAGGGCCGTGAGCGTGTTTTCTGACTGCCAGTGTGATTATCATATCGTCATCTAGTAATGGCTGCCAGTAAACTATAAAGTTGACTTACAAAGGCTTTGCAAGAAGCTTACCGAAACCAAAAAAGGCCACGCTTTTGCTTAACCCTGTGTGATTTTACTGGTCGTTTCATGTACTGTGATATTGTCATAGAGAATTCTGCTGATTTTCATGCTGAGATTTTATTCCTCAATTCGTGAACTAAAATAGTTTTTTTCAAAAGGCTTGCCTACATAGATTCAATATTTTACACTGTTATATAGCGTTTGCTTTCGTGTTTTTTTCCGATGATGCGAACTTTGGCATATGTGAGTGGTAAATTAAGTACATTTATTGATGTGTTTTGATGTAAATAACAATTCAATAAATATATTGATTCCAAGTTTTCATAAATTGCAGTGTCAAAAAGATTTTGTATGTGAATTCCTGACCTCTAAAGTTCGAGAGCATTTTGAACAGCCGGCGCACTCCCGGCGAGCAGCTTCTTTTGGTGCTTGAGAACTCTGAAAAACGGTAAAGTCCAAAGTCTAGTAATCTAATTGACTTTTAACACACCTTACATTGAATACCGTGAAGCTTTTCAAGGCACTAGTGAGGAGGTTAAAAAGGGGGATTCTGGGACAAATATGCATATTTTCCAGAATGTATCTAAAAATCTCAGACATTGCGTCTAGATATTATGCAAATTAGGTAGAACAAGTCTTAACACGCCTAAAAGAATAAATTACTATTATTA
Organism: Phenganax subtilis; assembly: GCA_025434845.1. Classification (NCBI taxonomy): domain Eukaryota; kingdom Metazoa; phylum Cnidaria; class Anthozoa; order Malacalcyonacea; family Clavulariidae; genus Phenganax; species Phenganax subtilis. The sequence goes on from JAOBYK010424235.1 coordinate 6,032, forward strand.
TGATAAGTTAAACACGTTTAGAATACCTCTATAATAAGGAACCATTTAGACTTGGAATTTTTTACTTAGCACTGACTCAAAAATTGAAGCTTTTTGAAAAATTCGACAAAACTATACGTAAGAAAAAAATGAAAAATTCAAATCAACCCAGTAAAAATTATTTACCTCCCAACATCCTAGAAATTTTGGATGAAGGAAAAAAGTATGAAAATAAACTTGGAGAGAAAAAACGTATTACTCGTACTAAAAATTCTCAACAAGAAAATAAAGAAATATTATCTAGACATAAAGAAAAACAAGCAGTTCCTATAGAAGAGCAAAATAAGGAGAGGAAAATAAACTCAAAAGAATATTAAAAATTTTCAGACTGAAGGAGGAGTTATAAAAAATGAAGAAAATGTATATACACCCGAGGAGTTAAAAAATATGGAGAAATTTGGAAATTTTAAATCTATTGATAAAATTCAAGATTTTAAGCCTAATAAACCTAGACAGACTCTTCGAGAAAAATATACCAAGGAGACAAGACCTGTAGAAGTTGAACCTAGACAAGGAAAAAAAATATAAGTTTAACAGTTCGACAAATTATGCATAAGCAAAAATGCAGCATCAGCTAAAAGCAAAACAGAAAAATAATTAAATTAGAGATCGTAGAAGAGCTATGGAAAACAAGAAAAAACTTAACCAAGATCTTAACGAAGCGAGAAAATTAATCAATACAAAAATTGAAGCTGAGGATATTTTAATTAACACATCAAAGCAAACTGAGAAGGATTTATGCCAAGATGCAAAAGACCGTGACCATCTCTACAGTAAAACATCAAATTGGGTTTATTCATTAAAACGTGGATCTGAGGAAAGAATTTCTAAAACCAAAGAGCTAAAGGAATTCAAAGAGGAAACAAAACGACTTAGACAACAGGTGAATATTTGGAGGTATATAAAAAAAAGATCTATAGCTTCTAGAAAAAATTAATTCAAAAGAGAAGAGAAGCTATTTTGACCACAAAGAAGTCTATTCAACAACTTGAATATAAACAACCTAATCAACAAAAAGAAATTCTAAAACAGTCTACTACGGTGGGAGTTAAAAATCAAATAAGTGAGCTTTTACCAAAACCAAAACCAAGTCAACGTAAAATACAAACACTTGAGAAGAAGAAACACATAGCAAAAAATACTATTAATAGAATTGAAAATGAGATTGAATTACGAGATAAAAGAGGAAAATTGATGGCATCGGTAAATAAAAATTCAAAGTCAAAAGATCCAGAATATATTAAACTTTCAAAGAATAAATTTATCAAGTTTCAAGACAAGACAAATCAACTGAGAGATAAATTAAGAATATTGAAATCCCAACAACCTAGAACAAAACTTGAGAGACCTTTTCCAAAACCTCACTCAAGAATTATACATTTATTAGATAATCCTATAAAAGATATTGGGGTTGCACCTTTAAAATCTACAAAATATTTACCTACAAAACCTATACCACCTCCAAGAACTAAAAAACAAGCTATCAAGAAAAAGTTGAGCGAGTTTTATGATTGGCTTGTGGACTTTGTCCCACAACCTACTAAAACCAAGGTTTCTGATGATTATAAAATATGAAGAGTAAAATTATGAAATTATTTTCTCTTGAAGAACCGGAAGTGGTTAAACTTTTAGAAACTGCTATGAAAGGTCGTCTAAAAACTTTTGTGATAAGAGGTAAAGAAGGACCTATTCGTCCAGATACTTGGTTAAGAGATTCAACTTCTGCTCATGTTAAAAAGCTTATAAAATCACATGAAAATCATAAAATGGAGCTTATTTTAGTTTGTGAAATGGTACAAAAAAATCCTACCACAGATGTAGTTGTTCATAAAGAGTGAGGATATTTTAGCTCATCTTATCATAGAATACTTCCTGAATCAAACATAGATGAAATTTATTGTAGTATGGTGAAGAAAATTTTAGATGAGTTTGTAGAAGATAGGAAAAAAGGTTCTGGTTTGGAGCTTGAAAGAATAGAGAAATTATTAATTCATGTTGTGAATTACGATCCTCTACAAGGCTCTCCTTACATTCCCACACCCGTTTTGTTGGCAAATAAAAAGGCAATTATTAATCCAAAGAATGATTTCAACGATGATCAACAATGTTTTAAATGGGCTATTTCTATAGCAACATCAAATAATCCGGGAGATCCCCATCGTGAAAGAATTACAGATAAATTGATTCAAATTTCAATAACTTTAGATTGGATTGGTGTAAGATTTCGAACACCTGTTGAAGAAATTTGAGAAGAGAAATAACATCAAAATAAATTTATTCGGTTATAATAACAAAGACCGGGTATTCCCTATACATAGTAATATGCATGATGATCCTGATATCAGGCTCATGCTTTGAACATTATGTATTGATAAACAATTTTTCTAGATTAACTAGGACGTTATTAGCTAAAAAAAAGTAAAACATTATGTTTGCGACTTTTGTTTACAACATATTTATACGGAAGATCGATTAAATGAGCACAAAGATTATTGTAGAAAGCACGTTCCTACAAAGGCGGTTTATCCAAAACCCAACACTTGTTTTAGTTTTAAAAATCACTAGAAAAATAAAAGTTCCATTTATTATTTACTCTGACTTTGAATGTATTACAAAACCTATAGATAAAAACTTGGGTCAAGGCACATGATTACATGATTCTCATTTGTTTATAAAACCTTTATACCTAACTCGAGGTTGAATCACATTTATTCCAAAAACAGGAGAAAAATACCTAAGTTTTACAAAATATGATCCAGTAGATCGAAATGAAAAAGGAGGCGTGGTTACAATGCAATTAACATTTATAGACTCATTTAAATTTATGAGCTCTAGTCTTGATTCTTTAGTAAATAACCTAACACAAGAAGGTCAACAAGACATACATTGTATAAAAAGATATTTTCCAGATCACCTAGAGTTACTTTCAAGAAAAGGGGTTTACCCTTATGATTACATGGACTCATTCGAGAAACTTCAAGATAAAATTTTACCTCCTAAAGATGTCTTTTATTCCCAATTCAATGATGAACACACCTCAGACAAAGACTACTCCCACGCTCAAAAAGTTTGGTCTACCTTTAAAATGAAAACAATGCAAGATTATCACGACTTGTATTTAAAAACTGATGTTCTACTTTTAACGGATAAATTTGAAAAATTTTGCAATGTGTGCCTTAAAAATTACAAATTAAACACCACTTGGTATTTTACAGCCCCGAGTTTAGCTTGAGATGCTTGTTTGAAACTAACAAAAATAAAATTAGAGCTTATTTCCGATGAAAATATATATATCTCATGATAGAACAAGGAATCCGAGGAGGAGTTTCTATGATTACCAAACGACACATCAAAGCAAATAATAAATACCTTCCAGACTATGATCCAACTCAACCTAGTATTTATATAGTTTGCTTGGATGCAAATAATCTTTACTGTTGGACGATGATTTTTCCACTTCCTACTCGTGGATTTAAATGGATGGAAGATCAAAAGCCCAAAAGTTGGCATAAATCTTCCTGAAGGCCAAGATTGTATTCTAGAAGTTGACTTTCATGATCTTCACAAAGATTACCCACTTGCCCCAGCGAGAATACAAACTAACATGGATGACATCACAACAGAAGTTGTTCCTAATTTAAATAATAAAACAAAATACGTAGTACATCATCAAGCTCTAAAGAAGTATCTTGAGCTGGGGCTTGTTACAAAAACATACACAAAGGATAAAATTCTTCGAGTCTCCTTGGTTTAAACCTTATATAGAAAAAAACACAAAACTTAGAGCTGCTTCAAAGAATAAATTTGAAAAAGATTTCTTTAAAATCATGAATAATTCAGTATTTGGAAAAACAATGGAGAATGTTAGAAAAAGAGCCAATGTAGAATTAGTTGGTGGAGAAAAAGATTAAGAAAATTTACTAATAAACCGCAGTTTAAATCCTTGACTAAGTTTGATGAAAACCTAGTTGCGATTTATTATTATAAATCAAACGTAGAATGAAACAAACCTATTTACATCGGGGATGAGTATTTTAGATACTTCCAAAACTTTAATGTACGAATTTCATTATAACTACGTAGCTCCAAAATATGCTGACTTAGCGAGACTTAGCTTCACAGATACAGATTCTTTACTTTATGAGATTCAAGATAAAGACTTTTACAAAGACATTTCTTCAGATCTTGAAGAATGGTTTGATACCTCTGAAATCATCACTGATAATCCTCATATTAAAAAAGGACTCAACAAAAAAGTTCTTGGATTCTTCAAAGATAAGTGTGGAGGTACTCAAATTATAGAATTTGTAGGTCTTAGACCAAAATTATATGCTCATAAAAAAGAAACCTCTTCCAAAGTAAAAAAATGTAAAGGCCTAAGAAAAACAGTCATTGATAAATCCCTAAAACTTGATCATTATAGAGCATGTCTTTACAGCGGTCTCCCAGCAACCAGACGAGTGAATGTGACAAGAAGAAGAAGACATGATTTATTCTCAGAGACTATGGAAAAAATTGCGTTAAGCGTTAATGATGATAAGAGGCACATTCTTCCAGATAAAATGAATACCTTAGCTCTTAAACATTGCAAGTTAAAAAACAAAAAAAAACCACTTCTGTAACCTGATCTTCAAGTAACACAAGTAACCACACATGTCTAGGCTTGCCAACACAAGCCTAGACTTGTTTTTGCTGACTAAACTACATCAATCTTATAAAGGTCTCCTTGAATACAAAGGTCTATTTTTTATCATAAGCTTGTTTAATAGCTCTATAACTAACTCCAAAAATATCGCCAGTTTTTTTTATGCTTGGGAAAACTTCTATCCATTCAGGACTTACGTGAGTCATTTTTGTTATTTTTGAGTTTTTAGACATTTATTTAGTAACTTTTTTAAAAAATGTATCCTAAAGTTTTTCCTAGTACCCAACCTCCAGCTAGACCGATAACTCCAGAAGCAATGTGGTGATATTCCTTCATTTCTTTTGAGAGTTTATAAAAATCATCCAAAACAGGTTGCCTAAAGAAGTCCAACTCTTCTTCATGTAATTGTTTCAAAACTTCATTTGTAGAATATAGATCCTCATTACCATCTGAACGTTCTTCACGCAATCTTGCTAGCTTATCCTTTCTAGAAGTTTCTTTTTCAAACCATTTTTGTTTTTCCAAAGCAAGTTTTTCCAAAGCCAAGTTGTGTCTTTTCCTTTCTTTTTCATAACCAGAGTGATTAAGTTTGCTAAATAAGAATCCAGCGCCTGCAAAAGCAAACGCTTTAAATATTCCTCCAGCTACAGTTGAGGCCATTTGTTTAAGAACTTTTTCAAATTCTATTTGCTTTGCTCATTTAACAATTTTTTTTGGAATAATTTTTTTATCTTCAAGGTATTTCACCAAAACTGACACCACCGTAACAGCTCCAGCAAGTTTTAGAGTTACATTAATATTTTGAGGTGCACCCAAAGGTTCTCCAAAAGCTTTTTTACTTACCATAGAAATTCCTACAGCCGACAGCGTAAGCACAGCTGCGTTGTAAATTTGATTAATAAGTTTAGTTTCTATAGTACTCATTTATAACTTTTTAAAAATGTTATAAAATAAATAATGGACTTTTTTATTAAAATATTTGTAAACAAAAATTTAAACTTATCCATAGACACATACTTAGACAATAACCAAACTATTTGGTTCAAAGCAAAAGACCTCGCACAAGCTTTTGGGTATGTTAATACAAAAGATGCTATTTTTAAGCACGTAGATGGAGGAAAAAAACCTATTTTCTACGGGTTGCAAAACGCGACCCCAACGTCGACATGCCATTTGGATCACAGAAACAGGTGCGTATGCATTGGCATTTAGAAGTAATTTAGAACCTGCGATAGAGTTTCAAAACTCGGTGTTCTCAGAAGTGCTTCCTAGAATAAGAAAATATGGATTTTATCAACGACTCAACACCAAGAACAAAAATGTATTTATAATCGAAGATGAAAAATCTTTACAACACAAGGTTATAGATTTTATTAGAAAATTTTATAAAGACTCTGCGATTATGACACCAGGACTTGGAGAACATCAAGACACACGTAACAAACGTCTAGACGATTCGTCTAAAGGTTAGCAAAAAAGTCAACCTGATCTTATTATAAATAACGTACATAAAAAATACAATGGATATTACAGTGAGTTTAAATCACCCAAAACTGATGGGGCATTATCTTCAGCACAATTAGACACTTTAGAAAGATATGAAGAAAATAACTACAAACGTTTGGTGTCTCATGACTATGATGAAATAATTTTAACCATTGTAGAATATATGAGAGATATTTGATTTAAATGTTTTTATTGTAAAAAGTCTTTTATAAGTTTTAAGTCTGAGGAGGCTAGAAACAAACACTATAGTTTTTTTCATAAGATAGATATAGAGTAGTGAGTTAATCAAAAGTGTCTAGTTTAACTTCATTTACAAAATGTTCTGGTTCTTCTAAAATAGGACTAAGTGGTTTTATTACTTCATTTTTGGTTCGGTTCTACGACTGTTGTAAAATAGTCAACCAATCCCAAGAAAAGAAATTATACCAATAACGGGGAAATACCCCCAAGTGATGTCATTTTGAGTTAATAATTCTTCTTGACGTCCTTTTTTGCTTTTTTGGCTTGTTTGGACAATTCAGCAAGTCTTTTTCCTTGTTCTACTTTTTTTGGATTTTTAACTTTAGTTTACGTAGCTAATTTTGTTTCTTTTGTAACAACAGGACTTTTTTGCATAAGATTCGATTCTTGTGAGCTCATTTATTTAGTAAGTCTTACTAAAAAACTCCTTAAAATTCGGCTGGCTGATTTTTAAACAAAAACCTAGTAAAAAATCTATCCTAGAAAACTCCTTAAAATTCATCCTAGTAAAAAAAATTTTACTTGAAAACTACTTAAAATTCGGCAGGCTCATTTTAAAGCAAAAACCTAGTAAAAACCCAAACTTGTTTTTAAGATGTGATGTCATTGGTGATTGTTTCCACAGCAACATTAAGATTAGATTCATTTCCACCGTTTTTTATGTCGATTTTTGTAATATGAATATAAAACACTACAACATCTTCAACGTTAGAAAATTTATCCTTAAGATAAAATGAAGCACCTATACGGGGAGATTGATAGCCTCCAATCCTTGCTATATTTTTACTAGTTATGTTTACTGTTTTTATATCAGGGGCTTCTTCTCGATAAATGTCTTTCATCCACGCTGAGATTCCATATAAAATATTGATATTTTTGATAACAGAATCATTATCAAACGTATGATTTAACAAAGTTATTTTTGTATTAGAATTTGTATTCGGTAAATAAATTGATGTAGCTGGATAAGCAGAATTAAGTGTTCTTGGAACGTCTGTTAAACCTCTATCTCCACTTAAATTTTCATAAGAAAAATTGTACAAGTATGGTTTTATACAAGGTTGTTTTAAAAAGCTTTCTTTCTTGTAACCATCATTTAAAGCCATTTATTTTATAAAATAAATTTTGAAAAAACTAAAGCTAGTACCAACATTACACCTGCAGTGACCAAGTGTTCTTTTTGCAGAGAAACTTTGTTTTCAACAGACCCTTTTTTTGCGTAACAGAGTTTTTACTGGGACTTTTTTGCATAACAACTTGGTTTTTACTAAAACATTTTTCAGTAACAACTGTTTTAAGTTGTGTAGCAACTGTGTTTTTTTGGCGTAATGGAGTTTAGGTTTTCATTTTTACCAAATTTCATATTCGTTGTAGCAGTTGTAAGAGTATTGTTAAATCCTTGTATAGGTTTATCTAAAACTATCATATCACTTGGAATTAAGATTATCCCTGGGCTAATTACCATATTTAAAATAACATTTGCATCTTGAACAGCTTGTCTCATATTACTTTTTGTGATAGTAGGATCATCTTGAATTATTGTGTCTTGAACTATCTTTTTAAAAACGTCTTGAGTTTGAGAACGTTTAGTATTTTTATCTGCAATGGGCCATCTAGTCTTAGCTTGAACTACAAGAACAGAATAAACATAGCTCTCTATAGCTTGTTGTAAGAGTTTTTGTCCAATATTTGTTAGACCATCAGAACTTTGTTTTAGGAATAGTTTCCAATCATCCGATTCTGACTTTGGAATTACTTTATCAACGTATTCATACCCAATCCCTAAAATCCCCATACTTTTGTTATTTTTGGGAAACACATAATGATATTTTCTTATTTTAGTTTTGTCGTGTTTTTGTAGGAAATAACTTAGATAATCTTTGATGTGTTTTAGCATGTATTTCTATATTTTTTTAGTAGGAATGCTTTTTTGTGTAAGTTTTATATCAGAACCGGTAACGTTGGAGTTTAACTTGGAAGTATATCTCAAGAATCTCTTCATATGGTAGTAGAACTAATACTTCGCAATACTTGAAATAATTTTAGGTTGACCTTTTGTGTTAATATGTTCTAAGGAAAGTCCAGATTTATAAGATAAAACATAAGCAGCGAGTGAACTTGTAAAATAAGGATCTTCAAGATCGTCAAACTGTGACTTTGTGATGTCACTACTAGGGTTTCCCCACTTTGCATTGAGTGGTTCAAGATGACACTTGAAACTATCAAAATTGTTTACCTCAATGTTAAAGTTTTCAAAGTCTACTGGTAGGTTGTTTTCTTCAAGTTTTAAACCAATAAGTTTTCCTCTGTTCCAAATACTAAGAGTCCAATACAAGGACCAACAGTACTTTTCTTTGAAATTTCTCAAACTAACGTCTGTTCCATAATCATTTGTGACGTCATAATCTATAGAGGTGTCAAATTTCAAAGTGATAGGATCAACCATTGTAACGGCCGCTGCGCAAGCTCGAGAACTCGAAACGCTGATGATTTTGCTTACGTCACGACACGTTTAATAAGACT
>JAOBYK010424346.1:0-14981 GCA_025434845.1 Phenganax subtilis
ATGCTTGAACGTAGTGTGCGCGATGTTGAGGTCTGGTGGCACGTATACCTCAATGGTCAAAGGTGGGAAGCGTTCCTTTGCAATACGCCAGCTCCAAAAGTTGCAGAGGAAGGCCCACATCGCCTCTGGGGCGTCAGGACCGCCGCCATACAAGGTGCCGATGTAGTCAGGTGCGCGGCCCAAGGCCGGGGTGAGCTGCGCATAGGGAGCCTTGGATATGGCAAGTGGGTATACAAGAAAGAAGGAAATATGCATGGGGCAGGCAAAACGAATGAAGCCAAGAGGCAAGATCTTGCAAAGTGGCTGGACATTCAGCTGTTGCCGGCAAGCTTTACTTCATGGCTCGGAGGCCTTCCGGAAGTTGTAAGTCACATGGCGAGTGCCGGACTGGAGCATGGCGAAGCAGAACACTGGGTGGCCGGTCTCAAAATGTTCATCCACAAGTTGGCCTTCCGCTGCATAGCGTAGGACGACCAGGTCCATGTGATTGGAATTCGGCCATGGCGTGCTCTTGCTGCCCTTGCGCGGGCTGGGGAAGGCCTTGGGGATGGTAGGACCCGGTTTGCTCGGCGATGTGGCGGGAACTGCAGCGGGCGCCTTGCCTTGGAGGAAGGAGGCGGCGTGACAGGAGCTTCTACTTAGAGGATCCAATGGTGTCCTTTGCGCATCGTTTTAGCATTTAACATCGCCATGTGCCTCATGTAGCAAAAGAGTGTCTGCTGTAGCACGACATGTTGGAACATGGTGCAACATGTTTATTGTCTGACACGGTGGGTTTTGCTAAGCTGATCAGCTTAGCATGCGCGCTGCAATGACACAAGCAGTTTGAGCAACCCTCTTATGTCTTAGGTTGTCTCCCCTTGAGCACACAGCACACATATGAAAGCGCACATAGAGGACATAGAGGACACACATATTTGCCGGGTGCTACTAAGTATATATTATATAATATTATATACAAACAATTTTCCCATGTTTTTTCAGGGGGAAGCTAGTGACGTGCCAGCAAGGGTTGGCATCATTGTGTGGGAAACCTTATTCATGTGTTTCGAGTTTTTTGGCCAGTCGAAATCCAACGCTGTGGCTGCACAGTTTCGATCAAGATTCGTTTCGCCTTGGTCAAGGCCGTTGCCTTTTAAACTGGAAAAGCTGTCAAGTGGATCACTCAGGGGAGAAGTGGACCCCGCAGCAATTCTTCCCACAGGCATGAATTTTTCCAAACCATGACCCTGAAGTTCTCATGAAGATTCTGGGTGTCAAATGTTTGAAACCTGTGTCTCAAAAAAAACATCAAAGCGCCACCGCTGGCGCCATTTCGATTTTCAACTTCGAGCGCTGTGGTGAGCTGACGTCTTGCCGCTGCGAAAGTCCTGCAGGCGCTTCGACCCTCCCGAGTCACAAGCGTGTGTGTGGGACAAGTGTCTTGCAGGAATTCAAGCCTCCTTACGATGTGACCATGGAGCATGCCCCCAAAGCATTTACATGATGTTGCAAGGGTAAAGTGGGCTGTTCTGGATTCTGCTTATGAATCATCTCAGCCATTTGGGTTTGGGAAAAGGAAAGTGCTCGCTGTATCTCGCTGTATCTCGTTAGCTTTGTCCAGCGACAATGGCTGAAGAGTCTTTGCAGCTTGCCATGGAGTCATGGAAGAGTGTCCGTGGCTAGTTCCAACTTTGGCCATACACCCTTTCCACCCTGAACTGTTTATTGTTTGTGGATAAGTTTTTCTCAGCGTGTTTTTTGAGGTTGCAAGGTTATATCCTGTTCCATCTAAGGTCCTGGGAAGGTACCTTGGAAGGGCGTTGATGTGAGGCGAGTGGCCTTCAGGATCAAGACCGAGCTCCCCATATCGGTTGTGCAGGTTTTGGGCGCAGAATGGAAGGGAGGACCCCTTGTCCAGATTGAAGAGTCACTCATTCGGCCCAGTGTGGAGGACCTGATTCTCAACTCATGTTGGATCAAGCCTTTTGTCCAACAATTTCGGGACAGAGTTCCTTCTGCCTTCTTTATTGCAGACTGCTTCCTCATGCTGGACAAGATCTGGTTGGGCCGCCTCCTGCTCCCGCTTCAAGAGGGGGAATCGAAGTTCACGCTGGCGGCAAGCGAAGCCAAAAAGGTGAAGACACTAATTGGCGCTTTGCGTACTTTGTGGCGGTCGAGCCATTTGGTTGTAGTTTTAAAAGGTGTTGTTTTTGTCTGATTTGTCAATCAGCACGGTCTTCTGACCTTTTTGCAGACATTGTTGTTGCTAGCTTCTACCACTGCTACCCAAGGTAAGACTAGCTGCCATCCGAGAATCACTGAGATGAAATCTCTCTTGCTTCCATCGCCTACCAGGAGCAAGGCCATTTCAGGGCCATTCGACATGGAATTGTCTGGAGTGTGTGTCGTAGTCACTGTTCAGGGTTTTGGCAGAATAAGATAGTTAGTTGGGCGAAGCTGATTGTGTATATGGATGGGTTTCTAAAAGTCGATGCTACTTTGCGCCGTGTATGTTACAACTGTTGCGTATTGTTGCAGGCCAGGCCGGCCCCATCGCCTCCTGCTGCTCTCACGGAGACAGAGGAGGAGGAGGAGGAACCAGAAAACCACCGTGAAGAAGGGGAGGAGGTTGATCAGAACATTGAGTCCGAGCATCCAGCCCTGCCTGCGGTTGTTGGGGGTGGAGGTGACGTGGTGCTTGATGATGCTGCTGAGCGCGAGTCAAGCAGTGAAGAGGAGGAGGATCCTGGCGCTCAAGTTGTGAATGTCCCTACTCAGGATTCAGATGAGGATTCTGACGCTACCACACTCATCCTTGGGCAGTCCAAAGGTGAGAAGCACGATACCGACACGCCTGAGCGTCCAAACAAGTGGGATGATGAAAAATTCACCACACCATCAGGGGATCTCCCTCGGGATCCAGAGCTGGTTGAGATGTGCATGGCACTGATGCAATATCTGTCAGGCCATCAGCCAGAAATCATGGAGCAGCTAGGTTGGTCTTCTAATGAACAATGTCAGAATTTTTTGTGGTTCAATTTCTTTTGACTGGTTGATACCCTGGCGCTGCCGTGTTGCAACATCCGTCGGTTCACTCAGGCACCCTCATCTTGTGGCATACCTTGACCACTGCGAGTGGGCTTTCTCCAGATTTGGAGTTGAAGCGGCTGGTTGGCTCTCGACTCATGAATTTTGGCAGTCTTGGTTGGCTCGCTACAAGAAGCTTGGAAACAAGGCGCTGTTGAAGCCACTTCCTGTCATTGTTGCCAAAATTAAGCCCGACTTTTGTTTTTATGCCGCGCGTGTCACGGGCCACCCAGATCTTGCACAGCTTTGCGCAGGTCCTCCCTCACAGGGATTCCATGGACCTGGTAGCTATGTGCCCAGCAGCCGCTGCTGCTGAAGAGAGCCTCATCCGAGAGGAGAAGAAGCACAGTGTTGACGATGTCAAGGCTTTGCTGTTGGGCGTCGCCGTGAGTTCTTTAGAGTAGTTGTCGTGCGTGTATCACTTAAGTTTGTAGGTTCTTCCCATGCTGTGTTGGCTTGTGGGCAATTTCTCATTTGATAGTTTTGTACCCAACTGGAGACACATCTTTTTGCGCAGTAAAATTTTAGTGAACAGCTCTTTGTTCTTGCCCCTGTCTCGCGCTCTTGCAAGGCAGACTTCCAGCGCAACACAATCTTCAAGGTGTTGAAGAACGATGTTGACAAGGAAGGGGAGAGTGTGGGGTACAAGGGTGAGGCGCGCAAGACCCCTCTTCTAGATCAACCATCGTCAGCTGTGAGTGCGATGTCGGAAGCGTTGGAGAAGAAGTTCAAATCCCCTGAGATTGGCATTCAAACGGTTCTCTGGTAGTTTGCATTGGGAAGTTGTTCACTTCTTACTTCCTGCTCCAAGTTGTTGTTCCCCAAAAGCCTCACAAACCTGTTTTCCAGTAAACCAACCTCCTTTTCTACACAGTCACATCCAAGGCTAAGGGCGTGAAGAGGTTCAAGGAGGATTCTGCTGCTGCTTCATTGGGTTCGAAGGGCGGCGGTGAGCCCAAGTCTGAAGAGCCTACCAAGAAAAAGCCCAAGTCAGCGTCGCCCAAACCACCTCTTGAAGATGGGATGTTCAAAACCTACAACTTGCGTGAGCTTGAAGTGCCACAGAGTGCATGGCCCCAAGCCTCCCGACCTCATCTTGGGGCCCATGGTTACACGGTGGTGGCAGCAAATGGAGCAGTCGTTTGCCCAAAAAAATCAGAGTGTACTCCTTTTAAATGAACACTGTTGTTTAAGTCCACTTCAAATCAGCCCTTCCCACAACAAGTTGTTTTGGTCCTGAGGCCATCGAAGTTCTCCTTCGCACCCAAGCATACGTGGTCAAGCGCATTGCTCCTGGAGGTGGAGAGGAGTGCAAAGCGGGTCAAATTAGTTGGAAGAAATGTGGAGGGGCTTTCAAAGCGTGGGGGATGGCAAAAGCGGGGGCCAATTGGCCTTCAGCCTGACCGTCGCTTCTTTCGGGGTTTGCTCTGCACAGTTGTGCCAGAGTGTTTTGGGGTTTTGTCAACACTTCTTGACAACCAGAAGTGAGAGCCCTTGCCTTCTCGGGGTACTGCAGCGATCGAAGTTTCGTGTGTCCAACCCACAAGGTTTTTGAACCTAGACTGCAATGGTGCTATTTGTTTGTTACTTGGCTTGGTAGCTGCCGCCTGAAAGTGCAGGGAAAAGATCCTAGTAGGCCATCGATGCCATCGATCATATCCGCTGAGTTCACAAGCCGTCAGAAAAAAAGGTCCTCCAAGCGAAGATCAAAGCTGGCTGCAGCAAGCGGTTGCAGAGTGGCCACCAAATACCAAAGTTTCCTTGGATGTCACGCTGTGCGATGGCCTCCAACCTAATAGCGGTGGCCTCCAGCCCAACTAGCAATAATGGCCTCCAACCTAGTAGTGATGGCCCCCCAGCCTACTAACAACGGCCTCCAACCTACCAGCGATGGCCTCCAACTAGTGATGGCCTCCGACCTAATAGCAATGCCCTCCAACCTACTAGCAATGGCCTCCAACGGAGGTGCTCGCCCGGCTCCCTTCTCAAGATCTCTACTTCCAAGGCTGGGGTTTGCGCTCGTGATGAATGTGTCTCAATATTCTTTGAGATTCTACAAGCACAGTGAGCTTGGAAGCCTATCATTTGTGCGTTCGTGATGAAAATGTTAGATAATCTTAGATATTCCATGAGGTTCCGCACAACCACAAAAACACAATGTGCCTTCTCACAACCACCAAAACACAATGAGCTTCGGGAGCTTCATCGGTTTTACGTCTGTGATGAACAGACTATGCGCAGTCACCAAAACATCATGAGCTTGAAACATCATGTTTCGATATACTTAAGTGAGATTATTCGCACTCACCAAAAACAATGACCTTGAACGTTTCAATCGTTTCTTCTTCCCACCATTTCCCACCGGTTTCGGTGACCTAGTGACCAGTGGCGGCTCCAAGGCTCCAAGAATCCATCTTCTATAGCCTGCGCAAGTGAGCGAAGGCCAGGGACCGAGGGGGCCTTCTTCAGAAGACCAAACCAACTAGTGACCACCAGTGGCTGGTGATGCATTTCAATCCGAAAATGCTTGGCTCAAACTCAAACCAGTGGTTTTGTTGAGGTCAAGTCTGGAGGCTTACTCTGGTATCATGACCAAGGGAGCAGGGGTTGCTGCCAGGGTGAAGGCTTCGAGAGCCAAGATGCCTTTCCCTGCTGAAGCCCCTACCACTATCCCGTTGTCTTGGAAGCAAAAGCAGCGGGTGTGCGTCAACGCTGGCCTTCGCTGCATGAATGCGCCAATGGCCAGGGTTGCCAAAAACCTAGGTGGCGGTGGTGGTGGCGGTGGATGATCCGGTCTATAGTTGCTGGTTTTAATCGAATGTTGTTGGATGAAGTTCGCTATCCCCTTGGCAGGTGTTGCTGTCTCTTTGCAGCATGGTGTTTTCGCTCCCGCATTTGAAGTGGGATGAGCCTATAGATCACTTGGAGCTCTTCGCGGGGGTGTGCAGCATCAGCCGCGGTGAGTGGGAGGATTTTGGGGGTCTCCTTAGGTCAAAGTCGTCTTCATAAATGGGTCACCTATTTCTTTTAAAAAAGGGAACCCTTTTTAAGCGAGGATCCTTCTTGTAAGCTATCCTTGTTGGTTTTCATAGAAGCCCTTTCCTCAACACAATATCAGCCTTTGCGTCCCCCTGTATAGGAGAGACGTTCTGCGATCGCCATGGACTTGAAGTTTGGCGCAGAGCAGGACATACTGTCAAACGTTGGCTTCTGCAACATGGTTTACCAAGTGCTGAACTTGCGCCCGGGTGCTGCCATGTGGGCAGCGCCAGTTTGTTCGACTTGGATCTATTTGAGCTTAGGATGAGCACAGGAACCTTTGTCATGTTTCACTTGAGGGCTCATTGTCTATAGGACATTTTGGCCCTTGTTTGTTGGTTGATCGTTTGCTTGGATTGGAGCTTCCACCTCTCCACCTTTCTTGAAATGGCTAAGGTCTAGAGGCTCCACTCATCGATCGACGACCAATCCAATGGGTTCCAACACCGGGGTCACGGGCCTGCACAACTTGATGGTGGGGCGTGTGGTTGTGCTCCTTACACTAGCGGTGGCAAAAGGTGTATGGTGGCGGCTTGAACAGCCAAGGGGGAGCCTACTGGAGGGGCACTTGCTCTTCCAAGCCATGCTTCGGCTCCTGCGTGTCCACGTCACACGAATCTCGACTTCCCTTTGCTGGTTTGGATCGGACACGACTAAGCCTTTGTGGATCTATTCCAGTAGCCTGATTTGCATTTGCCTGTGCTAGTTTCCAATCTGGCCCCACAACCTCACACACGTCACAAAAAACAATTGTTTAGTAAGATCTACCTGAGGATATGGGGGTCAGATTGGGAACCTTCCCAAAATAGAATAGCATCTGCCTGTTCACTTCTCATTCGTGTCATGTCAACCTAATATAGAAAACGGTGAGTAGAACAAACATAAGGCTTTATGGGGTGGAAGATTGTGGTAGGTCATGGAGTCATGGAGGATGCTCTTCCCATTCTTGTGACAGCCAAATATCTTTTATTCAGACAAGCTTTCCCGAGGTAAGCCAGAGGCTGTGGATTTCAACGACTTTGCGGACAGGACCTTGAAGCCGCCCAACAAGAAGAAGCTGGTGGTCAAGTACGAAGACTCCAAGGGCAAGAACAGAATCAAAGGAAGTGGCGCCCTAAAAGCGAGCGAAGCCTATCCACGAATGTGTTTTGGATAAATCTCAGAAATACTTTTCGGTTCATTGGGTCTGGGATTCATGGGGTCTGGCAGTGGGTCGTGGTACCAGCTCACCCACCAGCCACCCCTTCTTGACTCAAACCTTTCCGATCGCCCCCCTCCCAATCCCACATGATGCCCAGGCTCGGAAAAGGAGTGGCTCGCGTCACCACCAGGTATCGAATGCGGCACCACCGGGAAGCGCGGCAGTTCCTGCGTGCAGCGCTGAGGGATGACAGGGCTGCTGCAGAAAGCAGTTCTAGGGTCAACAAGTTCTGGGTTGACCAGGCCAACCTGACACCTGTGCTGGCATACTTAGGCCAGCAGTAGCTCACCTATGACCTATGCTCCCATTTAATTTGACAGGTCGTTGTGGAATAGCCGCAACACCAACAGTGCAGCATTGAAATCACAATTAGCTGCTAGTTAGCTGTGGTGGGACAGTGAAGCCGGGAACAAAGAATTCGTCCTTCATTCTGCAGAAGCGGGTTGGCCATGGCCAAACAAACGACCCCCCAATGCTCCTCCAAACCCTGACCCGTTTGTACTGGTATCTAATGAGTTGTAGAGTCGATCTGGTCGCCCAACTAGACACGCGTGTTTCTTTAGCTCAAAGGGTGCCAGTTGTTCCTGCACATTGAAACACACCATATTGGCCAGGTCTTGGAATGCCTCGATTGGTGCTCAAGAAATGTTCCACAAAGCGTCGAGGCCATCAGGGCAAGTGATTGGCGAGAATTTGGGGTGATTGGGTCAGAAATTCAAGAATTTCAAGAATCTGGCACACAGGAAAACAAAACCTAGACGCAACATTAAAAAACATACATTTTTGGTTCAGAACGCTTATGCGATTGGGAGAGATTTTTGTGCGATTTGTTGAGAATTCATGCGATTTGGAGAACACACTCAAAAATAGCAATTTGCCGCCGCTGCACCACCAAATCCATACAGAATCTTGCACTTCAGTGTTTCTGATTCCTCCTGCTCCTGCAGTGTCAGATCATCAAGCTGTTCCTTCCTAGTTTGACTGGCAATGGCAAAAGCCAAGGCTAAACAACCGCAGGCTGCAGTCCAGGTGCGCAAGTCTGCTCTCAAAAAGCCAGGGGGTGAACCAAAGCCAGAGAAGCGGGTAAAGATTGATCCTGCAATCAAGATCATGAAAGGATCAGAAAAGAAAGGCACAAAGAGCAACGATGGTCACAAGGATGACAAGAAAAGAAAGGCAGACAAGATCAAGGCTGATGTTCTGAAGGTTGCGGAAGAAGCGAACCGCCAGAAAGCGAAGACTGCCAAAGGTTCCAAGAAGGTGTCTGATGGCAATACCAAGACAGAGGACAAGAAGAAGGCAAAGGAAAAGGCCATGGCAGAAGAGCAGCAGACCAAACACAAGGATCCCCAGGAGCCACAGGAGACAAAGGAGAAGAAGCCCAAGAAGGAAGAAGCGAAGAAGGAGGTCTCCAAGAGCACCAAGGAGGAGAAGATGGCCCACAAGAAGAAGGACTCTGATAAGAAGACCAAGACAAAGCAGGATGAGACTGCGAAGACCAAAGAGGCAAAGAAGGAGAAGAAGACTGAGGAGAAGAACAAGGATGGCAGCAAGAAACAAAAGAAGGATGATGGGGAGCAGAAGGAAAGGTTGAAAAGGTTACAGGAAGCTGCCTTGCGATGCAGCGTGCCTGCCCCATCAACACCGCCCAGGAAGCGGCACCGAATGAAGTCGCCAGCAAGCAGCCTGGGCACTGTTCAGACTGATGCAAGTTCTGAGCATTACGCAGAGAAGCAGGCCAAGGCTATGGAAGCCCTTGGTGACAAGTTGGAAGATGCTGCTCTACTTGCTAGTGTCAGGGCTGAGTTGGATGCAACTGACATGCTGGGCCTGCTTGATGACCTCACAGACCATGCAAAAGCACCGTCCACATCGGAGAGCAAGCAGTTGGCAAAGCTCGGCGAGGTTGGGGAGGCTGAGAACAAGCTTTGCAAGAGGGCAGCAAAGCAGCTTGAGCAGGAAAGTGAGGAGGAGGGTGAGGGTGAAGAAAAAGAGAAGGACGCCTCTGATGAAGAGAGCCAGGATGGTAGCGAAGCTTCAGAAGAAGACGAAGAAGTCGAAGCAGAAGCTGATGAGCAAGATGACAAAAGTGAAGAGGAGGAGGAGGAAGAGGAGGAGGAGGGAGAAGGACAGAAGGATGCCGACGAGGCAAAAGAAGATGAAGATGAAGATGAAGAAGATGGTAGCGACAAGGATGAAAACGCAGAAGACTCGGAGGAGGATGAGGCCAGCGATGCTGAAACGGAAGGTACAGCATCAGAAGACGAAGATGACCAGGAGGATGGGGAACAGGAGGAGGAGGATGAAGAGAAAAGGAAGAAGGGAGAGTTGGCTGAGTCTATAGCGGCAACGGCGGACAAGAGTAAAGAGGTTCGCAACAGCAACTGTGCTAATTGGGGTGACATCATTTTCTTTTTCCAATTTTTTGCACTCCAAAGAATTTGGTGTGGGTCTTTAAAAAAAACATTTCGCCACCAAGGTACAACGCACAAGAAGGAATGGGACCGCTTTGATCGACAAACCAAGGGAGGTGCGTTCCCTACTGCGCTCATGCCTTTCCTGCGAAAGAAGAAGGCTGACCTTTTTGGCCTTTGGTTGGACCATGAAGGTGATTGGGACAAAGTTGTGGTCGAAGTGGATCGTTTGCAATCCACTACCAATTTGAACCGGAAGCAGTGGACGGCCATCCAGGCCAAAGACCTACAAAAGTCCATGCCTGAGGACCGCTTCAAGGAACTCATCAAGAAGCGACAGGAGCAGGGGCTGTATTACGCTGATGAGGATTGGCCGGAAGATCCCCAGGACTGTGGTTGAAAAAATTGCGTGTTTAATGTCATCATCTGTGTGAGTGAAGGGGGTTTAGAATCTCCATGTATTATATGTAACCGCCCAATGATTCTGAACAAAAAAAAGGCACTAACTAGCGTCCATGTAAAGAAATGTCAAGGGTTCAGCCATCCTTTCCAGGAGACATGGTACTATATGCCAACTGGCAGAGTCATCCGCCAAGAGGACTCCACTTCTGAGACCCTCAAAATGTCTGCCACGCGGAAGGTGGGTACTGAAGTCCAGGCGGCCCTTACCGGAGAGGACGGTCCTCTTCAAAGCGGCGCCTTGCCCGCCATCCGCGCAGCTTCAGAGCAAGGCGCGAAGCATCTTTATTCAGCCTTAGATGACGAGGGAAAGAGCATTGTGAAGCCAAAGAAGCCAAAGAAAGAGAAGGAGGAGGGAGAAGAAGTTAAGCCAAAGACTCCCTTAGAGTCCTAACCTCAGGGTACCAATGGTTCAGTGGTTATGTGAAAACATTGCCTCAACTGGGATACTATTGAAGGTTTCAATCACTCTGGTGTCCTCAAATGACACTTCGAAGTTTCAACAATGCGACGTCGCCCGCGTTTCGACCTAGTAGTGATGGCCTCCAACCTAGTAGTGATGGCCTCTGACCAAAGCCATGGCCTCCACCCTTAGATGGGTTTATATCTCTCCACTTTGAATCTATAATATGTCGATCGACCTGCTTCATGATCGATCATGAAGTGATGGCCCGCTTCATGTTTTATAAGGATATCTTGACTCTGTTCATGAACATATTTCCTGAATCTGTGTACAGATAAATCTATCTATCTATATATATATATGGAAAAACATTGAACATCCTCTTCATCCCACACCGCCGGAACAAGAGTCAAGGTCGCAGTTGCCATCCGCCATGCTTCATTGCCGTGCCAAGGTTGGGCCGAGATCTAGTTCCAGCAGTCCTCGATGAGGCAACAAAGGCACGGACGAAAGGTATCCAGCTCAAGGGTATGGAGTTTGCTGACCAGCTATCAAAACAGCTTCTGGATCATGGGTCTGCCATGGAGGGGTGTTACTCTGATTTGAAGAGTGCTGTTGAAGCTACATCGCCCAATCTCGACAAGATCAAAGCGCTGATTTCGAAAGTGCAGATTAAGAGGGACTGGTTCAAGAAAGCTGAGGTTGGGGTCATGGCCCAAAGATTAAAACATACATGGAAAAACATGAACGCTGGAAAGGATGTTTTTGGATTTTGAGTTTAGTTCAGGGTTGCCCAATCCAAGCAAAAGAAGCGTGTTGAGACACCCCAAAGTGTGTGGCTCACCACTGGCAGCCCCTGAGGCATCTGCTGCTGGAATGATGAAGGGAGGTGCCGGTAAGAAGAGTGGCAAATCAGCGAAGGCTAAGGCGAAAGCCAAAAGTGTAGGGTCATGATGGCTACCTGCGTTTTGATCTGGGGTCTAGCCATGCTCACCATGAGCATGCAGGGGGTCAGCGTAGCTGACTCAGAACGTGTCAATCTCAAGACTGCTTGATGCGAACTGGAAAATAAACACCCGTTTTGGCTGCAGATTTAGAAACAGCTACTATCGCTGTGATTTGTTTTTGTTGGAAGAAACAGCTTGGCCAAGTGAGCTTTGCACCCACTGTCACCCTGATCGAGGGCACCTCTTTGCTCACCGTGGCCAGGTGAACCAACCAGAAGGAAACGGCAAAGGCTGGAGTCCGCGAAAGACAACTCTGGCACAACGGTCAACAAGCTGTTGGAATTGATCGGTAGAGGGGAAACCCATGTGACCACTGCGGCTGAAATAGCTCGAGTTATTCAATCTGATTTTGGAGATGCGGTGAAGGGGATTGAACATCTTGCCAGCTGTGGAACCCACGGAAAACATTCCAGCAACACAGAGCGTGATTTTTGGGCCTGGGCAAAGGGCGCCTACAACTTTCATTTACAGCCGTATCAAATCAAAGTCCATCTGCATGTGGCCTAGCTAGATTTAGTTTTATCTCTTTGTGCCCTTTGATCCCAAGTCTAAACTCCACAGGTTCTTTTCCTGCGTCCCAGTCTCCATGGATGCTTCGCTGCCCAAGGTAGATACCGATGAAGATCCTCGGGAGTGCGTGGCCAATGTACTTCTGCCACACGAAGTGTTTGGGGCTTTGTACGCAAGGGATCCGGATCAGGTGCGGTCAAAAACATATGCGAGAGATTCTGTGTATATTTTTTCATGTCCTGGCAAACCGCCATTAATAACTCTGAGTTTTAGATCGTTTAACAAACCCTGCCAGTTTACCTACTTGATGTGTGGAAACAATGATGGCCTGTCCATATTGCGATTCTGGACCCATATCAAATCATTGTCGGAATACAAACATCACCAGGTCCTGCACTCCTTGTCGGACGACAAACTCAAGAAATTGGTCCCATGTTGTGTGCACGGCGATGGTGCCGAGATGTTTCGGGATGATGAGTTTTTCATTATGAACTGGAGCTCAGTTTTTGGGGCTGCAGGGCATGATTGTCTAGTGAGCCGTTACCCAATATCAATCGTGGCAGAACGCCAGATGAAAACGGATGAAGTCTTTCGATTCAATAGCAAATCCTTTTGGTGAGGTTTCCTCCAACACACGTGTTCCCGGAAACTTATTCAGTTGGCCTGTTGAGGCAGCTTTCATTCTTCTATACATTTCGTTAAACTGAGGTTCGTGAGGGCGTCAACAAAACGATCGCTGAAGTGACAGCATGGTCTCTCCACTATGCAGCATTGGGCCGGTACCCAGACCGAGGGTTCTATGGAGAAGCATTTGAGAAGAATAGCTACAGGGAATCTCTATGTGGGAACCGCATAGCAGGCAATTTCAAGTCTCTAGCCATTCGAAAAGCACATGTTTTTTTATATTGGCCACCAAAAGTAAATCACTACTAAGAATGTATTGGAAACCGTTTCTATCTATTTGGGGACTACTAATGTACTGGAAACCGGTTCTATCTATATAGGGACTACTGTACTATACTCTTTCTCATGTCGGAGTTGTCTGATAGTTTGAATCAAATTGGAGCAAGGCTCACCTATTTCGCATTCAAAGCAGATCTCAAAGCTAGACACCAGTGTCATTTGCTTTCAGACTACTACCTCTGCAAAAAGATGTGTGACCGGTGCAAAGCAATTCAGCCTATGACTTCGGCTCCTCACCCTATGACCTACAAAAACATGGCTGACAACGCACCATACGTGACAACCTGCAAGGATCACGGCGAGTACCTGAGGACTGCTCGTCGAATTACACCGTGGATTGCTGTGGAGGGGTTTCAGTTCGAGACCATTTCATTTGATGTGATGCACCTTATCTTTTTGGGTGTTGCAAGAAACCATGTCCCCTCGGTCCTCAAATTGTTGAAAACTTTTGGCTACCACTATTCCCCAGCAGAGAGCGACGAGAAGTTCCTACAGCGGGTGAGCTTGGAGATGAAGCAGGATTGTAAGGATCACGGGTTTCCTGTTCAAATTCTATCGCCTAGTTTTTTGTGTGTTTGGAACCTTTGCGCACTAGTTTTGTTTTTGGCGCGGTCGCCAACCTGAGATCCCAGGTTGTACCTTCCTAGGCGCCTCTTGTCAGTTTCCAACACCAATTCTTTCGGCCAAGATGACTACTGCGAGCTTTCGTCTCGCTTCAAAGCTCAGCACGTAAAGTTGATGGTCTGGTGGGTCGCCGGAAAGGTTCAAGATGTTACGAAGCGTTCTGACACTCACTGCATAGAATAAAATTTTCATGATTTGTTCAACTGAACCTCTATAGAGCGTTTTGCATTACCGCAAGCGCCTAAAACCGATATGTGAGGAAGACCCGATCATTGTCTTGCTCCAGCTTTGTACTTGGTCGTTGACCAGGGCCATTGAAATTATGGATGGCGGCGGCCTCCTTCTGACCACTACTGAGGCAGAGGTGTCATGGTGACAGAAATTGAGCCCCCTTTTTGATGGATATCCAATTGGAGGGGGTGGTTTTTGGGTCCTTTGAGATGTTTGATGGGGTACCTCTGTAGTATTGTGCAGTCTCTACCGCGCGCCCACGCCCAGGAGTTCTCCAGAGTCATGCGCCTACACCTGAAATCCTCGCAAGCTCTTGCAGCCTATTGCTGGCAAGAGCACTTGATGTGTTTCAAATTGAGACCGAAGCATCATTGTTTGTACCACGTAGCAGTGGACACTGCGACCACCAGGTTGAACCCAAACATCTTTGCAGTTTGGCAAGATGAGAAATGGCTTGGGCGTATAAAAAATAGCAATTCGTTGCCATGGGGCCACAGTCCAGAAACGTGCCATAGAAAGGTATGTGCTGGCTCTTTCACACTACTTGTACAGCAATCAGACAGGCTGATGCTTTGGTGTGGCGATGTTCGAACTAAAGTTGATGGTGCAAATTATGTGTTGGTACCCAGTGCATCTAGCCATGGGGCGCTGCAGGGTTCATGCAGCCAAGCTTCGAAACCGTTCGAAGCCACGTGAGCCAGAAGAAAAGGCAGTGGCAGTAGCAGCCATGGACCGCAGCTTCTGGGAGGCCATCGCTATTAGTTTGCAAGCCATGGCTAGTAGGTTGGAGGCCATCACTACTACTACTTTGCAGGCCATCCCTAGAAGGTTGGAGGCCATCGCTACTACTACTTTGCAGGCCATCCCTAGTAGGTTGGAGGCAATCGCAAGCAGGGTGTGTGTGTGTGTGACTGTGCACCTCATCCCTTTTCAAGGTCACCGGTTGACAATGTATACATACATACCCACTTGTACGCGTATACAAGTATATATGTATATATATTATGTAAATTGAAAAGAGTGTTGGAAAACATGTGTGTGAAAAGAGGTTCCTCACTTTG
>JAOBYK010424457.1:0-14976 GCA_025434845.1 Phenganax subtilis
GATCACTCCAGTCAATGAGAAGATCATTTATCATGACTAGGAACAAAACTGGTCCTAGGACTGACCCTTGCGGCACTCCACCTCTTAATGTTTTCCAGTCCGAATGACAGTTAGTCAGCTTTACTCGCTGTTTACGACCACAAAGGAAACTTCTAACCCAATTGATAATAGTCAGAGGGACATTCATCTGCTTTAACTTAAACACCAGAATATTGTGATCAATTCTATCAAAGGCTTTCTCAAAATCAAGCAAAAATACTCTCACCGCGCTGTTTGAAGCATCTGTAGCACTCAGAAGGTGGTGGATGAGGCTTAGTAGGGCATGGGTGGCTGAGGAGTTTTTTATAGAGCCAAACTGGCGAGTATCAATCTTTGTACTAATAGACTCAAGTAGCCAGTCAGTGACGAACCGTTCGCATATTTTAGATAGGGTGGAAGTAAGTGAGATAGGGCGTAAATCTTTGGATATATCAATGGGAACTGATTTTTTAGGAATAGGGATAACATCCGCTTTGATTGAGTAAAGAAGTTGATTAGTAAAGAAGAATTATTTGCTAAAAACTGATGGGAAAAGGTTTTATTCGCTCCACAGAATCATAAATGTAGTTCGCAGTTATTGGGCATTATCAACTAGTTATGCAAATACTGAGATCATGGAAAATTCTTAACAGGAAACTAAAGTTATTGTTCCTTAAGGTACAGTGCATTGAGTGAAATCGATTATAAAATCATGCATTATCTGATGTTCATTCTTGAAGAAGATCACAAACCTTGCCCATCATTCCAATTTGCATTCCATATCCACTCTTATGATTACTTCCAGTCTCATCTGCAGCATCATCACACAGCTCTCTCGCTGTCGTAGATGAATCCACCTCCAAGTATACTTCTCTTCCGTCATTAAGTTCCACTAACACCGCAGGAAACGCTAGTTGTTGTGCGGCCTGACAAAACATTGAGATATTTTCATCCGCAGTACAATTATTGAGTTTTGTTACCATATTACCATACCAGGGTCTATATTCGCATTTTGTTTTCACTTCATTTATTTTAACAAAATGAATAATAATGTGCCAAATTACTCACTACTTGAAATTTTTGTTCTACTTTTGCTTTAGTCAAAAAATTGCATTCGAAGTCAGACTTCTCGAGCTTGATTCTGATTGGTTGCATAAGATATCCACGAGCCTTGAGCATGCGTATACCTGCAACTCCAATGTATTTGGAGGTTGTTTTCTCGCACCATTTCTCTTAGTCCTGATCATTTTTTGATCGCAGTAACTAGCACAGTCATCTGGGCCATGTTTCATAGTTTCTATCACAACTTGCTCCACCTGCATGTGTGAACAAATATTGTAATAATGGAACATATACTATAAATACGAATGGAGTCAGTGGACGTGCACGAGTCAGCAGCCTCAAAACTTGTCCCACGTAATGAAAAAAAGGTTACCTTCGGAGAAGGCATGAAACAACCAATACACAATGACAGTAAGACCCATCCCTTTGACAAACTGGTTTTTGAAGGATTGTTCGTCAATTGTTTGCAAAGTTGACAAAATATTTCATCCCTAAAAAATTTGCAAAAAATATCATTTTTAAAATTTTCCCTGTCAGTTTATATTTTCTTTGATCCTAACCCTATAAAGTTTAGCAAAGCAACCAAAAATATATTGACATGCACACTATTTTTTCTACAAGTCGGATAAGATACTGTGTGTCAGTTTAAAAACAAAGTTGGTGATTATAGATAATTGTCTTCAGAGTTCGTTTGCAGACAACTGCAATCATTGAAACGAGAACGATAATCGGTAAACCTTCAAAGAAATATTACGCACTTCTCAAATATAATCATCACTAATTAATTTATCATGTAACTAGTGATGATTATATTAATATCTTAATGATACCTTAAATTTGGACGATTAATTCCCAAGCCAACAACAAAGCGAAGTTTATCAAATGTTGACATCCAGCTGTTCGAAGTGAAAAGATTTGCTTTTTCTCCAGCAGTGATTTCTTCCAATGAAGACTATGATATGAAGAAAAACGCTAACAATAACACAATGACATTACTGTATACTGGATAGATTTATAAATCTTTATCCCACAACAAAAATCAGTTGTTAGTAATTCAATGCCTGTAAGACAAAATATACTGCTTTCAGTATAATAGTGCTGCTATATAAAGTGATGAGCTTACTGTATCCAAAAAAGTGTGCCGAGGTTCCGACATATCCCCCATAAAACGTAGGATTGTGTTCCATAGTACGATTGCAACCTAAATAGAAATTGTACTGATTATGCTGATGTAACTAATCCAACATGCACACATGTAGCAAGTAATATAAATGTCTCTGGGGTCAGTTGTTTGTAGTCTGTTTAGCTCATGGTTTAGCTTCACCATTGCAGGTTAAGAGCACGACGGACATTGTGCTGTTAAATCCCTTGAAACGAAACTGAAAGTATTTTAACATGGAGTACGATAATTATGAGTCTAAGGATAAGTTTGTTACATAAGATTTGATTTGAAATAATCAGAAGATTTGTGAAGTGTCAGGCTCTGGCTGGAATACAGAGGTTCAATATTACACAGCACTCACATGTTGATCAACTTGGTCGGAGGACGTAAGCAGTGGTTCGTTGATATTTTCGATGGAATGATAACATGTTACACCACGAGGAAATTCTTTACGAGCAAACTCAGAAAATTTTGAAGCTGTAATTTTTGACACCTAAAATATGAAATGATACATAAATTTTAAGTTGTACATTGACCCCATACATTGGGTGGAAAGACGATGGTTAGTCCATCATGACAATGCATGGAACTGTTTGAGCAGTGTTATAATCCTATACTCTAATAATTCTTTCATTCGGTAAAGTTTATTGCTTTGCATCGAAATAACAATCAGTTCCTTGTTCCTATTCATGGTCCTACATCAGATAATTTTCGCAGTGCTTGCATTTGTTCGTAGAGGGTCATCAAAATGCTTTTATACTTTATACATGCTTTAAATAATTTTCAATTAACAAAACAAACAAAAGTTTATCCATAGCTTTCCCATTTTGGTTTTCCTGCTATTTTCAGTATTTTTCGTTTTTTCTACTTTTAAACTCCTCTTTTATTTTTTTGTTGACTTGACAGAAGATTGTCCCACGCCACTTAATGCAATAGTTGCATTATCTCACGGGTTCAAAGACACCGACTTGACGCGGATGAAATATTAAACTGTCGACCGCAATGTGTGTCGATTGGCGACCATTAGGTTTATTAAATGCAATTGCATACACAGTAATAAACATTATAATGCGTAAGATAGAAAAATCGTTATACAGACGAGGGGAGTCAATGAAATGTCTCTTAGGGCTGGAATAAAAATCAGCTCATAAACAACCAGGAAATGGATAGTCTGGAAGCTAGTAGTTTAAATTATCAGTGTCTATCTATTAAAGTCAGTAGTTTTGAAAGATACAAAAACGTTGAAAGAATTTAAGTTTTGACGTGTGTGACAAACGCAATATAGTGGAATGCAGCTTAATATTCTTCGAATGCGTGATTTGTAAGCAAGCCTATATCATGCAATGATTAAATGAAAAATGACAAATTTAAAAGAAACATTTGTTGAAACAGCATAAAACTATTTGACAAGTCATAACTATTCTCTAATAATACAACCAGGGTACTAACTGAAATTGATCAAAATCTTGAAAAAGAGTTTAAAGTGAACTGGCATTTTGTGTCGTCATCGACACTCGTTCCTCATGCCTAGCATAATAAGATATATATAACTACAAGTACTTCTCACATCAACAAAGAAAAGTTCTTTGTATTAATGCTATGTATGTCGATCAATATTAGTGAAACACATCCGTAACATTCCTTCATTTAAATGATTTATGCTTACCTATTCTTGGCTAAATATAGTTCTGTACTATAAAACATTCCTCAGTAGATACCACTCAATGAAAAGATTGAAGGCCATAGAGAGGCCAGTTGTACGAAGCCTGTTTAGCTTAAACGGTGATAAGCCAGAATTTAAAAAAACTTCCTTGCATCTTGTAAGTATTTTGAATCCAATCTTATGTGCTGTACCGATAGTTGGACACAAAACTATTTTGTTTAGTCAAAAACGTTTAGTTTCACTGCATACAAGGAGTTATAAGCATGATTTCTATTTTTGAGCTTATCCACCGTTTAAACTAAACGGGCTTCGTACAAGTGGCCCCTGCTCATATATTTGTTTCATAGTAAACCTGGAACATATGCTGGAAGGAAGTTTAGCCCACCCTGCACTAAGAAATGAAGATGTCTAATATACCTGAATGTCGAGGACATCATGACTTTTCACTTTAATAGGAATACGAAGGCCATCTCCATTTGTGGGCTTAAAATACCAGATTTCTTCTTCACGTTTAGTTCTACAAATTGACATGCATGCCGAAGATTAGAGGGTTGATATCGCTTCATAAACTGCAAGCTGTAATACAAATACTAATACACGCAGACCCACAAACAATTTTGTTTGCAGTGAATTGTCGCTTCACAAAAATAGTGAATGTCTATTTCTCAACGATTTTAATGCACATACATTTTACGTATCTTCGCTGACGGAAAGCTCTTACTGAAACAATTGACTTTCATCGATTATATTGAAAGTAATAAAAAACTCTCCTCACCGGCTTTCTTGAGACGCTATTTTGCGAAAGAATGGAGACAACGCATATTTTGCGAATGTCCGAAGACGACGCATGCAGGATATTCAGTTGACTTGAAACATAAACAGTTGGCGATGCTATCCTGCATTTATTAATATGTGTATTGCATTAAACTGACGTTAAACTGACTTAATTTTTACGAAATAATGTGGTTTTCTGTCTTGATAAGTAGTACGGAATAAGGCGAATGACAAAGGATATGACACTCGACTGATCGTTACTGCAGCAGCTCAAATTAGGTGCTACAAGTCGCAATTAATCCCGCATTTTTAGTTGTTCAAGTCCTTTTACTGCAGACACCTTGGCATGTATTTTTTGTTGTACGTCCACATGTATAGTCCTGTCCACAATACGCAAGCAAGTGAACTGTACTATAGTATACATAGTGTATACTTCAGTTCACTGACGCAACCAAACCCGGCCGGGTTCAATCTCGTTTTGCTAATCCAGGTTAGATTTTTTGCCGTGAGGTCGAAGCTGGGTAAGTTTGCACAATGTGGAAAGTCCATAAAATTAGACAAAAAATGTCGAAACTTTCATTTTGATCAACGATATAAATATTAGAGACTTTAATCTATCAATATCAGTCGCAATTTTACGTCATGACGATGCATGGAAAATTTTACCGTCCAGTGGATAGCGCTATCCACCTTTCGAACAACCGGCCCCATGTGCTAACTAAAATAAAACGTGTTTATATCAGCACGATCGACATAGTTGAAACTTGGAACAAAAATATTTCTACAAAACACTCCGTAACCCAGACGGTCATCTGTGTAACTCTGATGAATTTCCGGACTTACGGACCACTGATACGGACCGAAAACTTTGCATAAATAAACTTACGTGCTGTTTCTACAAAATCTTGCATTAAATATAAAATCACCATGCAAACATTCAAAGAGTTAAGACTAAAATAATTAAGATGAAAAAGAAGATCATTGTTTTGAGTGACTGAAAATGATGGATACAGCTGACCTTTCCTGAGAAATACTCATTAACAAAAGTTAAAAACATTGAAATATAAATAAAAGTCAAATCTGCATGCATGCTTTGCCTTGCGGTCATTTAAATTGAGTTTCACTTATAATTAAACTATTAGTAAATTTGTGCCACTCATTATGGTAATTGTGTTTGGTCATCACGAAACGTGGGCTGATGGCATTGCTATTCAAAACAAGTGCCTACAACAGAAATTTTAACAGTTGTGCTCAAAATTGATCATGGCGTAGAATATATGTTTATAATGCTTTTAAAAAGGGGAGCCATATATGAAAATAATATTCTTGCAAAGACGGATGTGCATGTTCTACAGTATATATTCTACATGATCATACATGCACTGTTGGTTGTTGGTAGTTAACGTTTGTGAGTTTTATAGAGCTAAAACTTATACACAAGCAAAGAAATAAATTTTAACTCCTCAGCAGCTTAAATGATTGAAATGAACCAAACTAAGTTACCATTGAATTTATTACGTCGGCAGGTCAGGAAGCTGATCAAAATCGACAAATCAACAGAGAGACATATAATACAACATTGAAAATTGTGCTTTCTTATATGTTTGATTAATATGAGCCATCCATTAATTCGGTCGAGAGGCTTTGTGCAAGTGGACATATAGAATACTTACATAAAAAGCTACTATGTACATAGCGCTTTGATTGTGACAAAGTAGATTACTAATAGGATATAATAATTATTATAATTTTTTGAAGATCAAAGTAAGGAATCAATGGAATTTGTTGTTCTCATACATGTCAGTCCATATATGAAGTTTAGATGACAAAGTGTGTTGATTATATGACATCAGTATAAACTGAGTGAAAATATGACGACATACCTGTTCATCAATCTACAGATGTAAGATCAGTGGTACTTCTCATTGCCCGACACCAAATCAATCAATTCTAGCTCTACTACATGGCATGTGAAAGTGAAGGATGGATTATTGTGGGCGTAAAATAGCTCATGCATGCGTTTGACGACAAGAGGGCACCAACAGTTTCCCTTATGAAAAAGACAATATCAACCATCACCGATAGCAACGAATATACATAGCGTACCATAAAAAGATATAACTAAAATTCTACAGATTTTGAAGGCCTCAATAATAAAAATATTGTCACTTTGATAATTTGTATATCTCCTATGGAAGGTCGAAACATGTGCACTTGAAAAAAATATTACTTTAAGGTATGGTTCTTGATAAGACAGTACATTATAACTCAACAAGTTGTAAAGTAGTCCGTCTTTACAAAAATTTTGGACTTAAAGTAACCATTTGAGTTTGTACGAAACAACTGAGCCTTAATTAATGAAAGCATGCGAATGTGGGATTTTTGTGGCTACAAATAAATCGCGAACTTGCTTGCAATTGGTGTATGCACTTCGGCATGTAAGACTCGTGTTTCCGGGAAGTGTTGGAACGCGCAATGTAAGAATTGCACCCAGTTTTTAAAAGATGTCTTTGCGAGACGAACGGCACGACCAAGTAGCGTGTTTCAGATCGAGAATGTGGAGATGCGAGAACGCAACTGGCAAAGATCATTGGACCGTTTGTTCGTGTACTACACTTGAATAATTTTGACAGTACAGTTGTAAAACACTCGAAATAGTGAGTTGAAAAGTGAAATATAAGACTCTGGAATGCACAAAAATTCTACAATCATACAAGATGCACACTTCTGTTGAGTGATAGCAATACTTCTTGATTGCTCGAGTCACAGTATTTGTATTCGATTCGAGTTCTCATTTTGGTGGCCAAATTTTCAAAAACTCTCTTTTTTTAACTACACCTGCCGTTGCCACTTGACCGTTGATTAAGTTTTTGGAAGCATGAAAGACAAACTTTTATTTTAGGAATTCATCAGTAAAACTAAATTCAACATTTCACGCATATTTTAGTAGTTACAGTATAATATATAATCACACAAGCGATTTATTAAACAGTAAATCTCATCTGTACAAATAAAATGTACAAAACAAAATACAGCAATTATTTTCTGGTTAAACGTTTTATAAACAAATCACTTCCACACCGATAACAATTAATTGATATAAATCAAAGTATAGGTGACCCTCCAATCATATAGAAACATGTAAAATCAACGGCAACGACCAAATGGAAGAGATATAAAAAAGGGACTTTGCAAGCTAGATGTTCTTTGCTGAGTAGTGACTGATGGACCAATGTCTTGATGATCTTCAGCAACTAGTGAAGTATTCTGAGTTGTAGAGATCTTCTGGTTTTTTAAGTCGTCATCAGGTTCGCTGTCATGTTGCTGGAAACTCGCTGGTATATCTACCTCATCTTCGTCACTCGATGGAGACTCATCTATATACATCAGCAAGTTATCGAATATTAGATATTATATAACAACATATTAAATTATCATCATTTAATTGGTTGTTTCTGATCACGTGGCATTAAATAGAAATTCCTATTTTACTGACCGTGCAATGGAAGTGTACGTTGCACGCTTTAGTTGTGCAAATATTTTTTACCATTGCACGGCTGTTTTCACTAAATACAATCATTCAAATTACTAATCGTACCGTGCTTGCATGCATTTAGTCGCGATCTCCAATGATATAGCCGATGGTATATTATTCAAACAGAAATGGGACAAAATGGAGGGCGTAGTATTAAGCGTATTAAATTTTATCTATTTTCATAGGGCGTTATAAAAAACAAATAATGAATGTTTATGACTGCAATGGTAAGAATATTTTCATCTTTCAATTCATGAAAATATTCTTACCATTGCGCTCATAAACATTCATTATTTGTATATTACACTGTATGAATCAAGCCTAGAATTTAAAAGAGACACTGTTTGCAACACAAAAAACGAGTTGCAATTTTATGCCAAAATTTTCTCCTCGTCGTGCAATAACCCTATGGCTTTTTGTTGTTTGATTAACATTTGTGCAGCATAGTTTATTGATTCAACTCTGGTCCATGCTAAATCATATATACCAAAGAGATATTCCCTGATTGTTTTCACTGTGCATGCAAAAGCGTGGAGAAAACAAACAAAGTGGTTTTTATTGAAGAGGATTCTTCTCCAACAAAAAAGGTTATCGTCGTAATTCGCAGGTTAGAGCAGCAGCTTGTGACTGTGTGCTTGTCACTGATCTTGTTCCTCGGTGTTTTGCTTCAGATTCCGTTGCCCCCTCCTCCCAATGCACAAAGCGAGCGGTGGTAGAAGTCTGGGTATGACGTTGCGTATTAGCTTATTTTGCTATCTGGTTTAGTCGTTTTTCCTGTTCGTTTAGACAAAATCGTTTGGACTTACCCTGAGATGATTGTTCAACAGCTTGCAATGTGTATGCTTGTCTTGCATCGCTTGCAGGAATATCAGTCGTTTCAGTTTCCACCTTGAAGAAAAATTAATTTTAAATTTTATATTCATGTTGCACGAACTATAAGCTGGTTGAGCAGAGCACTGATTTAATTTTGAAAAATCGGAGACATCAGTTTAACAGCAATCATTTCAGATCCAGAATATAAACATATATAATGGCACTCTAGACTTAGGCTTTTATTATCTTGCTATCAACTAGGTTACCCAGACACGGCTATTAGAAAAAAGAGGTTTAAGGGAGTAGAAAAGAAAAAGAATTTCAATTGTAGTGGCTTGATGCATCAATATGATGATTAAAATTTCGTACCATTATCTGTTCATTCTCCTGTCCAGCCATAACATTGATTCTTTGGTTATGCTCTTCACACCTAACACCATGCATAGACACAAAATCACAAGCAACTACAACTACTACTGCAATAATTTTCATTTTTCAGGTTTGACAACAACTATGCAGTATTATCAGTGATAAAATATGTCATGACACTTTCGTATCTTCCACAATATTTTGTCAAAATAATATTTTTGAAATTGGCCCAATGTATGTGAAATAATCCAAGTAACTAACATCATGTCTGCTTTCTTCAGAGCAATATCAAGCCATTGTAAAAATTTATCAAGCTGTTCTTGCTTGCGTGTCAACTGGTCACTGAAAGTAGAAAAGAACAAACATAAAATCTGAAAAAAATAGGAATCTACAACTCGTCAACTCACTAATACAATGTACTGTAGCAAAAGTGCCTATTATAGGCTGGCTGGATGTTTGAAATAAGTCCCAGCATGATATCCTTAATACAGAACTGCAGTGTGAACCATAAAAAGAAAGTCAAAATGAGAAT
Organism: Phenganax subtilis; assembly: GCA_025434845.1. Taxonomy (NCBI): domain Eukaryota; kingdom Metazoa; phylum Cnidaria; class Anthozoa; order Malacalcyonacea; family Clavulariidae; genus Phenganax; species Phenganax subtilis. Next base: position 9,929 of record JAOBYK010424457.1, read on the forward strand.
TTGGTTTGAATTCACCTCGTTTTATTGGAAACAATTGCTATGGCGCAGTAAGTATATGAATATAAGGTTTCTGGTGAATTTGATTCTTGGAAGAAGATGGTACCTTCTCTTTATTAGTGTTCACTTACCTAGCAGCCTTCAATTCTTCATAAGTCAGTTCCTCCTCTCCCGTGTTCTCGTTTACGAGTTCTATATACAGAACCCAGATTAAAGCGTGAAGAAATTGTAGATGCTCGTGACTATAGCACAATTATTAAAGATTAAAGATTCTCCACCTTTAATTTTATTGGTATCCACAGAAAGGTTCTCAAAAGCTTTGGTCACGTCCTCAAGCTCAACATCCTTCGCATTAGCTAATAAATAAAAAAAATATAATCATTCATATCACTCCTTTTTATTGCTGGTATATCATACTTTTTAGCTTTAGCAAGTTTTATTTTAACTCATTTGGTAAAACATTTTTGGCACACGTCACATTTTTCAGCAACACCTTATTATTACTAAAATCATTGCTTGGTTACCTGTCTATCCAATCACGATAATCCGAAGCAATGCTATATTTTGATTATGAACCATACATTCTTCTGCATATACTAAGCGTTTTAAATTTTACGTTTGCAAAAAGTAGCTCTCATTTCATGGGACGATCATTTTGCTCTTTTTACATAGCTAAGCGTCTGTTTGTCTCATACTGTTTCATTTTTAAATTACCATTACACCACTTTTTCAAAATGCTTTACGATCTTGAGAAGGCGCCAAGTACAGGCACTTATCACAACAGAAGTAAAAGAGTCAATGATCTTTTCAGTGCGTAAATAAAGCCATTTGCACCTTCATTCACTAATGTTTCCATGTTCTCTTTCCATGTTTTAGTTTCCTCCACCAAATTGTCTTTTGCCTAAAATGAGAAGTAGAAAAATAGCAACGAATGTACATTCAAGTTGTGAAATCAGCCCTAAGTAGCTAACTGTATCTAATAAATCTTAAAAACAAAACCGAATATCCGAATGAAACCCTTTCTGCATATAAATGCAAGTGGTCAAATAGACACTACTGGGGGCCTGTGTAGTGGACCAAATATTTTCATGCTGTACAGTATCCACTGAATTGTTATTGAAGTGCAAAGATTAATAAAGTCAAAACGAACCACTTACATACGCTTTTTTAGCATCTCTGAAAAGCTGCGTTAGTTTGGATAATGTAATTTGAAATTCAGCCCTAGAAGAATACGATGAGCTATTAATTGAACATTTCATGCAAAGCTGAGGTAACAAACGACAAGAAAGACAACAGACAAATTTTCTGGGGGCGAAGTTGTCAATTTCATCGACCATAATTACAGTCGAATTGCGAGAAATGTGTCACTCTAATTTTGCGTTTTATATTTTGTTCCTATGCTACTATTGTTGTAATAATCTTATAAACGTGTGTTGTTTGTTATAAATTATGATAAACAATCGGCTAAGAATAGTAAAATCGATTAAATCCCCCATTGAGAAAAGGCTTGAGCACTACGCTGATTAACAACCATGACGTTCGCCTAAGGCCTGTTTTCCACTAGGCAGAATTTTTCGAGCGAAAAATAGATCTAGCAGTGTGATTGGCTAGCAAAATAATTCCCCGCGAAAAATTCGAAAGCAAGCCAGTGACGTCGCTAGATTTATTTTTTGCTTGAACAAATTTTCGTAGTGGAAAACAGACTTAACCAGAGCTTGTTCATTGGTTGATAATTTCGTCCAATCGATTTAGTACAACGGTAAGACAGTTTTCAGAATGGAAACAACAGTTTCTAGCAAATAGGCTTGAAGGTTCACCGAAGAATTTTAAGGAAGTTATAGATGGTAAGAGTGTTCATAAATGCAGTATCAGAAAAGTCACTGAAATGAAACTTGTGTTGTGACGTAGTAATGAAAAACGTAGCAATTGACATCTGACTGGCTGCGAATACGCAGACATTTGTGAGCGCTAGACGACTTTTCAGAGATAAAAATGTCGTCCAATCAACTTAGTGCAAACGTAAAACAGTTTTCAGTATGGAAACAACAGTTACTAGAAATAGGCTTGAAGGTTCACCGAAGAGTTTTAAGGGAGTTTTATGATAAGAGTATTCATAAATGCGGAAGTGTCTAATGTATAAGAAAAGTTGCTGAACGGAAACCTGAAGATAAGCCATGATGAAAGAGCATGGCTAGAATTAACCTTTCTCACGCTATGCGAGCAGGCCTTAAAATCCGCCATATTTGGAAGGCAAAATCATTGTTTTTGACTGTTATTTTTTATCAAAGAAGATACATAGACTTTTATGCTTGTCAAGAATTGCTTTACACTTGCTGTTTATTTATTCCAAATTTGGATTAAATTGCAAAATTATTGTTGGTAAAACGTGCGGAGAATACTCATTTTTTCGTCTCGCATTTTCTCGGTAAAATTTCAAATCTAGCGCTGAAACTTCGCACGGAGTTATCAACACTTTCAGGTTTACTGAAAAAGAAAAAAAATTGGTTCATTTTTTTAAAACAAAACAAAACTTACCTATTTTATTTATTTTGACATTCGATAAAGGTCAAAGCGTGAGAAAGGCTAATTTGTTGATGCAGTGCAGCAAGTCTAACGGCTAACCGGCTGTTCAAACTTTTAAAAAATTACAATAAATTCTATTTCATTTTGTTGTTAGAGCAACACCAATCATATAACATACAATGAAACACTCGAGAAGGCGGTTTTTTTTAGGAATTCGTCTTATATAGTTTCGGATTCAGAGCCACGGGCACAGATTTTCGTGTACAACCTTGTACGTAATTGCACTTACACGTCACTTTCTTGCATTTCTGCTTCCTCTTTAATTTTCTCATTTAAACCAGCAATGATCTTTTGTTTCGCATCATTTATCTCATTCAACCTTTTCAACACACACAAAAAAGCTTATGTACAAAGTATGTACAATATGGGCACAGACAGAAAGGCAACGTTTTGCCCGCTCGACATTAATACGTAACGCTGCGTGGTTTTAGCAGTCGTGGTTGTCGACCAGTACTTTACTAAAACTAAGGACTTTTTCTCTGTTGAAAATTATAAGACAGAAGTCGGGAGAAAAATGGCGAATATAGCATTGTCTTCAATTGTAGTTGCATTTTCCATGTTCGGCATTCGTCTTTGGAGTGACAGTCAACTGCCCACAATACCCAATGCCAGCCAGGTGCAAAGGCAAACACTGAGAGAACAAATATAGTATATAGTTGTACCTGTCAGCTTGGCTGTCAGTCTGAGCAACCTTCTGTTGAGCAAGCTTTACTGTATCTATATAAATGAATAACATGCACTGCAAGTAAGTTGTCTTGGGAACCGTTGTATACCCTCCAGCGCCCAAGATCAGTGACCCCTTACAGTTCAAAAATCTACTCGAGCTCTGCCCTGTTATAGTCCTATTTGTTTACAAGTCACTGGCATCCTAGAGCATTCTGATAAGTATTTAGAGTTTCTCTGGACTTCTTCGTGTACTCTATTACTTGCAACTAATGGTGTATATAACTACACCTATTTTAGTTACGTTCGACTCTTCACGCGACAAACCTGCCTGTCCTACCTTGCATTTTAGAATTTCTGTCTCGGCTCTGACAAAATTTCATTCTTTCTGAAAGTCAAAGCCAAAGGCAAAATAATTTGGTCACAATCAATGACTACAACACGCCTTCAGCTCTGATCAAGCCACATGTTGCCGGTTCAATCAAGATAGATTGCTCAGTCAAATTTCCGCCGAACTAAGAGGTTCATGCAATTACGCCAACAGTCTGTCCATTTGTCCATTTGCGTGAACCTAATCATGTACTCTTAGATTTGTTTTAAGGTTTTTACCTTGCTCGAGCTTTATTTCAAGTTTTTCACTGCGTAATTTCTCCTCAGCATATCTTTGCTCCAACGCATGCTTCTCTAAAGTATACGTAGAAAAGTTCGTTCACTATAATGATCAATAAAACCAGAAGTCCATGGTGAGCATAATACGGAGTTGGTCCGAAGGCTAAGAGTCCAGGCTGCAGCCATAAACTGGCTTTGGCAATGATATCATCAGTGGTGGACGGTCACATCATAGACCGGCTTTATATGCCACAACTTTTCATGAGCAAAACGTACACTCATATTATCAAACAGGACAATGAAAAATAATGCACAGATTGCACAGAAAAAAAATTATGAGCTATCACATCTGTTACAGACACAAGCAAAAACGTACTGACTGACACTGCAGCTCAGGGACCAGTTGTTCAAAGGCTGATTAGCGTTAAGCCTGGTTTAAAATTTATCTTGCTCATTAGTTTGCATAGTTTTGCGCGGCTGTTTGGAAACTCTCCAAATCGAGACTTGACATTTTCAAGGTTATAAGCAAGCAGGTGGGAATTTTGCTTTAAAAATCTACGTTAACCCAGGATTAAGCACTGGGATTCAGCTTACTTGCTTTCAAGGGTGCATTCCATGCACTCCACGCCAGGTATATCTGGCATATATCCGGCGTGCGTTTTAAAAATTGGCGGTGTTTTGGCGTAAAAAGATTGGTCGTTTTTGGCGCAGAACTACAAAGTTTGTTTGGCGTACATCTTCCAATGCAAACTACGTTTTTATTCCATAAACTAGTTCATTTATTCCACGCGCAAACGGGCTTCATCCTGCGATCCATCAAGCGTTCAAGACTTCACACATTCACCACCATCCTGTGTACGAGGAATCTTTAAAACACGAACGCTTAGAAAGTATTTAAGGTGTTACGTTTGTTTTACGGTGTTTTACTTGATCTACAGGCTTTTTACAAGGTCATTAAATTTCTTTCTCCAATACTTTGTATCCAATTGCGTCATCGTAGGGAATCAGTGTAAAACGAATTTAATATCTCGGCAAGTCGAAATAAAACCTGTCTACGACTGCGAAACCAGGAGTTACACAGTTGAACTCTAAACAGGTTATTTGGCACTATGGCGTGATAATGGCTAATTGCAAATAAACTTAGCCTTAACGTTGCGAAAACTGAATTCATGTTAATTGGCTCAAAACAAATGATT